>CANTUR010000227.1:0-215000 GCA_947683625.1 Mallotus nudiflorus
TTCTTCTTATATCATTATTGAGAGTGATTTATGTATATATATATATATTTGCAATGTGCAGCAACTATTGGTGTGGAGGTTCATCCGCTGGATTTTTTCACAAACTGTGGACAGATTCGATTCTACTGCTGGGATACTGCTGGGCAGGAGAAATTTGGCGGTCTTAGAGATGGTTACTAGTAAGTGACGATTCTCTGATTAGTTAATGATATTGTATTACTTATATGTTTGGTTAAATATTCTTTTGTTCATGCGCTGTGTTGGACTCGATTCTAATTTTTTAGCTATTTGATTGATTTGAGCTTTGGAAGCTCTGAAATGCATATGCTGTTTTTTATTTGAATCAACTGAATGTGTGTGCCGTTTTTTGCTGGAACTCTAGTTAGTGTACTTGTAAGAAATTTTAGAGAGCGCAGCAAAATGTGTTGATTCAGCACAACTCCGGTCCATTTCACTATATAATATGTGCTTTCATGATTATGATTAAGCATGGAATGCTTTTCATATTGAAATGAAAATTTGATTGCTAACTTTATCCTTCTTGTTGGGGGAAAATATCTGTTCGACGTGCAATTTCATTGAGATAAAATGTTTCATTTCGTTGGAATAAAATGTAGAAGGCCTTAAGTTTCTGTGGCATTAGTGATACATGCACCTACTCTCATTTACTATTCTTGACGTTTTCATTTTCGACAACCATTTTGAGCAGCTGTGCTTGAATAAATTTGTGTTCAGACTGAATGCAGAATCAGATGTTAGAACTAATTTCTTACATGATTCCTTGGTGCTGTCCTTTTGCTGATCGTTTTGTGCTTGTATTGTTCTCAACCCCACAATTACTGACTGATTGGGTGTTGTGTGTTTTGATGATGATTGAGTATAGAATTTTCCATGACTGTTTGGCTGGTGGGTTCTAATTTGGTTTTTATTGCAATATGCAGCATACATGGGCAATGTGCCATCATTATGTTTGATGTTACAGCCCGTTTGACTTACAAGAATGTTCCTACATGGCACCGTGATCTCTGCCGGTATGTTAAGAAGGAAAGGAAATGTCTGTTTCCACAGTGTGGATAGCTGGATCTAAGCTGTGAAATCCAGGCTGTGGAAATAGCTGGCCCATTTACAGATTTTTGTTCTTTTCAGATGTATAAATATTTCTTTTCAGAGGGAAATCTATAATGGATTTTTGCCTGCTCTAAGTGTGAAACTTCTCTGTTGCTATGATGTTAGAGTATGCGAGAATATACCCATTGTTCTTTGCGGGAATAAGGTTGATGTCAAGAACAGGCAAGTTAAGGCAAAACAGGTCACTTTTCACAGGAAGAAGAATCTCCAGTACTATGAAATATCTGCCAAGAGCAACTACAATTTTGAGAAACCTTTCTTGTACCTAGCCCGCAAGCTTTCTGGGTAAGATGATAGCATTTTGTCATTTCCTATTATTATATTATTTAATTGCTTTGGATGATAAATATGGATTGATAATTTTCTTTGCTGGCTTCAGGGAGGCTAATCTTCACTTTGTTGCAAGTCCTGCCCTTGCTCCTCCAGAAGTACAAATTGATTTGGTTCAACAGCAACTGTAAGAACATTTTTCCATAATTATGTTTACAATTCGATTACTTAGAAATAAGTACCGTATGATGGACTAGCTGTGTTATAATTCTGAAGGACTCGCAACTTTTTGAAAGTGATAACTACATCCTCTCATTTCATGTTCTTCCAACAGCTGGAAAATCTTAGTTATTTTTTTTGAATTTTTGTAGTATTGTGTTGTCTGATTCTGGTGCCTTGTGATTTCTCTGCAGGAATGAACAGGAGCTTGTTAATGCAGTTAATCAGCCTCTCCCTGATGATGATGATGATGCATTCGAGTAGAGGACTTGGTCACCCAGGGTCTTTTTTATGGTTCTCTAAGTCCATTTAACTGTGCTGTAATTTGCACAAATATTCATGTTAGGTTGTAGGATTCAAAGATACTGAGTATGATACTATAGTTAATAGGTTTTCTTTCGTGAAGTTGCTTGGATTTGGGGCTCCGGAGAATGGTGGATGTATGTTCAATTGCAGGGTTTCTGTGAACTTTTGGAATTTGAAAGTGAAAAATCTGAGCCTGTCATATCAATGCGTATTCTGTATGTTTATCGAGCTTTTCTTAGTAACTTTTTTTTGACTCTGATAATGAGGCATTATGCCAAAACTGAGTTGTGCAGGGGAATGAAGATGCATGGCTATTTTGGTGGCGGGGCCCGAAAGCTAGTAAAAAATGCAATTTCACATAGAGAAACCCAACACTCAGGCCCCTGAATCAAAAGCTTAAGTGAATGGGCTATATGAATATAAGCTGTGTTAGCTCTCGACCAAATCCAACTGGCAAGTCAGGGACACCAATGCAAATAATGAACCCCTTGAAACCTTGTGAATCACTCGTATATGTGGCCGTGACAAATCTTTGATGTTACTGTTTCAAAGTGAAATTAATGGCACAGCTCTGTCATAGCATCTGCATAAATGGGCAGATGTTTGAGAAAAAATTGACCGTTTTTGTTTTGGAGAATTTACTTGACAGGATTGTGGCTTATATATGATGGGATCCCTAGTCGGCACAAAATTAATATGTAATTTCTGGGCAGCAAAAACTGATTGATGGACAAGGTGGATGTCTAATCCAACACAAAATGCCAACTGCAACAAATGGTGGTGGCCACTGGCCAGTGCCTGCACTAGAAAATTGGAAGGTATGGACTTGGGTCCCTTAGTGACAATTGTTCTACAAAAATGGGCTCAGCCCTGTTTTGAGTCTCCTCCTCCTCCATCATAATTCAGAACACTAAGAAAATGAAAAAAGAGGTTTGTATTTGTTGTGGCCCTGTGGGGATTGATCAAGTGGAAATGGACAAAAACCAGCTGCTTCCTCTTGACTATGGTTTGAGAATTCTACATGTGCCTATCCTCATTGAATATACCATGCAATTATCACCAAAAGCATATCTACTAGTATAGTAGTTAAAAATTGTTATAGACAAGAAAACAAATAGAAGTTTTAGAGGAGGGTCTTATTATTAGTGTACAAAATAGTGACCTATGATTATAAGAGATTGAATGGCTGGTTGTCCTATCTTAAATAGGCAAAAAAGCAAAGCTTAACTGTATCCCATAAGCTATAGCCTTAACAGTGATAGACAAAATCATCCCAAAAATTTTGGCTCATCATCACATGTGAATTTCACATGACACAAGTACACATACATGAACTCTCCCAAAAATAAATAATCAAAACACAACCCACTTGCCTGTGTCTCAGGAACCGGATATGCACCCTCCTGGTCACCTAGCGCTAGTCCCCCCCTTCCCTCCTCTCCTCTCTTCTTCTAACCCTTACTCGCCTCCTCATTGTGTCAATGGAGTTGTCCCTATCGGTGTCGGTTCGAACCACACCCAATAGGCCTATATGGCAGTCACTGGAGCAATGTGGACACTGTTCATCCCCATCAGGCATCCACATCATTCCAACCAAGAGTGGGGTTAATCAAAGCTGGTCTTAGCCCTTGCCAGCATGTCTAAACACTGTGGGGTGATCTCAAAAGGACAGTGTCCAAATTTTCAGGGGCTAATTACCCTAATAAGGACCCATATAGGGCAAAGGTAATTTAAGCTGCAGAGGCAACAGAAGGTGGGTTTCATTGTCGGTGGGTGGTCGGTTTTCCTTGCTTGGGCTAACAGTGCGTAAGGGACACAACTTCCGCCAACAAAGCCCTTATCTTTCTCATTTCTTTTCAAAAGTCAGCTTCTATTGCTATTATCTTCAATGGGGCTCCCTCTCTCTCTTTGCCTTGTTTTCTTTCTTCTTTTTGGTGAATAGCCTATTCTCTCCTTTTCCTTTTATTATGTTAACTACTGCCTTATTCACAGTCTTTCTATACATATATATATATATATGACAGACATCAATCAAATTGCAATGGCTCTAATACAAAAATTTTCTTTAACTAAGCTTTGGCTTATTAATACTGAAAATGTCTCTAGAACTGTAAGGACACACGACCCCCATAAGAGATATTTGGCTCCTAGATGTGCAACCATGGACAACTAACATAACTTTCAAGGGAACCCTTCATTTAATTGGATTAAAATTTCCAAAAATTTCACCCAACAAAAGAATTTCAAAGATGGGTTTTGTATGTTATGTCAGGAAAATTAAATCCGGAGGGGGAAACAGCACTAATTAAAGGATTGCGACTTATCATCACATGGCCCATCATGTGAAGATACAAAAAACTCATTCTGATTCATATGTATATTCATTCACATATATATATATATATATATATACACACACAACACTTCATAAATATTTAGAGGGTTATATTTGTATATTAATATTGCTCCTCTTGAATCAATGGTGCTCATGGTAGGGTAAGGTGCATGATGAGAAAGAAAAGAAACGATGTAGGTCTGGATTCATGTAAGCTTGGAACAGGACAGGTTCTGTAATAGTAGCATGTGCTTACGCATAAACGGGACAGGCATAAATTAGTAGGATAGGAAGCAACTGTCACTGTCTATCCCATATTGCATTGTATTGGGTTGATGCAAACCATGAGAAATAGGGAAACCTGAATTTATTGCTCCCCCCCTTCACTGGAACCTTCATTTCCTCCTTATTTTTTCTCAGCCTAGTTGTTATGATCTGGATTTTCATGCTTTAACTCCATCAATCCCATTTCACTTGAAAGCTCAGTTTCCCTTTCTCCTCATTTATATTTTCTACCATTACATATACAATTAATTAAGTTTTCAATTTCACTTCAATTAAATTCAATATGATTCTCTCTAAATTTTTGTGCATCTTCCTTTCTATTGTTATACTTCAATTAGTTCTTATTAGACTTTTATCTAAAAGAAATAAGGCGAAACTAGCATAATAAAGAGCTAAGGAGCAAATGAAATTTGGTTCAACTATATTTAAAATAACTACATTAATCGAAGAATTGGTATTAGTCAACAGAAAGTTGTTTTCGTTTAAGTTATATATTGGGTTCGAGTTTTAGTGTATATAGTTGCATTAAATTAATTATTACTATTCTTATAATTGTATTTGGATTGAATCAGTTGAGTTATAGTCAATTAACTTCGAATATCTATAATTTGGAGAAAAAAAAAGACTAAATTAACTACTTGGCTTGTTAATTTTGGCACTTTTTCTAGTAAATTTTGAGTTAAAATTAGCAAATGATCTCAATATAGAATGATCGTGAATTTATGTTATTGTATTACAAGACAGTCATGCCATCGTTGAAATGTAGTTTTATAATAAAATGTGTATTTTACCCAAGTGCATTGGACTGAATATATATGTTCATTCATGTGGAGGTTGGACCCTCATAGATATATTCACATACGCTCTTTTAATGTTGTCATATGAGACCTTTTCTTCAATGTTGTGCAGCAGAATTGTTTAACTTACTTATAGCTATACCCTTGAATGGGACCAACAGTATCGTGAAGGAATTAAGAGTTTTAGGAGCTTTGAATTGAATCAAGCAATGTAACAAATTTAATTTATGGACAATACATGCATGTATACAGGGAAATAGGATTTGTTAAGAGATTTTTTTTTTCAATACTGAGCTAATAAAAGCTCACAATCATTAATCAAATAAACAGATGACAGCTCCAAGTTAATATTGTTCTTTTCTACATGATGAGTCTGTCTAAATTATCAGCCTGTCATTCCTTGGATTGACATTCCATTTCTATTGCAATGGGCAGTATTTTGGGAAATCTGAACAGAAAACTCAATCATATCAAATGTTCCCTCTGAAAAGAAATCATATCAATGATGGCAAGATCAAATAATCTTTCTCATAATTCATTTTATACATATAGAAAAGAGAGAGAGAAAAAAAAAGAAATTAATTGCTGGGTCAGTGCCATGTGTCCTCTAGTTTCTTAACCTTTTTCTGGTAGCATTATTATTAATTATTATCGTTAGTGTTTTGGAGAAAGAATTTATAGCTACTTGGAAAGACAAGAGCAAACAACAAGAGTGGCAGAACTTAACAGAGCTGCCTCAGATTTAGACAAAACGTGACCTGCTCCAAACATTTATGTTTATATCTTCCATCTTTAATTGCTTTCAACCTTTGCTACCTATATACATATCTCTCCGCTGTTTTTGTCTCTAAATATTATACATATTGTTTCAAATACACAATAAACAAGCATAACCAGTTCATATTTATTTATTTTTATATACACAATTCATGAAAGGATATTCCATTTCAGAATTAAATCATAAAAGCTTGAACAAATTGTACATTTTGCAGCTAGCAATCCTGATTTTTTGTGAAGAAGATCAATAACATGTAAAGAAATGCTAAAATCTTTGATACAACATTAAATTCACTTCTTGCGTGCTCTAAGTAATTATATGCATATATATATATATATATATATACATATGGAAACTGCAAATGTACATGTATATACACTTCAGGCTAACTTCTTCACACACATTAAATTCAATTAATCTTGCGTGCTCAAGTGGTTATTATCAAGATTTAGACTTAGAGAAACTGTATACCGTGCAACACAGACTTACTATATTATATATGATCCTCTACTTTTCCACAGATATATTTTGTATATGCAACAAATTTTATTAGGGAAAAAAGAAAAAATATATATATATGCAGTTTTGTTTTATTCAACAAATTTTATCCGAATACTCAGTACTCATAATTAATAAAAATGAGTTAGAAAAAGAGTGCTGTTGCAAGCACTTCAACGTAATTTTCATTATCAAGACAATTGAGATTAGCATTATTGTTTTAGATACGCTATATGATATGAGAAATATGTTCTTAAATTATTTAAATATTACTAATATATACCAAAATCACCTCTTTCTTTCTCTTTTTCCTTTTCTGTGTTTTTATTTATAAATTTTATAAATTTATGATACATCTAAGCTATTTTACTTATGATAAAGGTTTTTGTAAATAAATTTGTTATTTTTTATATTTTAGCAGTTTGATCTATTAAAAATGTGTGTTTCTTGATCTATTTTTATGGATTTTGATAGATCTAAACTTTTCTCTAAGTTGATTTGTTGGTCACAATGAGTTGATGATGTTCTTATCTCGACACGATCATTTGATCTATCTGTGTAATCTATACTCTAGTCTACTGGATCTCAGTAAAAAATAAGTTACATAATGCATTATCAATAAGATTTTATCTATTTTTTTATTATGTTAAATCATTACTTGTAAATTTGAGTAATTTATTTATACTATATTCTATCTACTAGATCTATCTATACTTGTAACTTGATCAATTTCTTAATTAGTTTTAATGGAATATCAATTTTCTGTCGTTTAAAAAAATATAATGGTTCAAGTATTAAAAAGTTTTGATTATCTTAAATAACATCTTAAATTCTCTTAAATATTTGTTAATTTAAGTAATAGGCAGTTTGTATTTTATTAAGTAAGATTTTTTGTTTGGAAAAATAGACGTTGAAAAAGTTTTGTGCCATTTCAAATTCTGAAATAATCAAAATTTATTTGACTATGAGATGTCTCAAAGAATCAAATATAAAATATTTAAATATTGATAATTTTAAAAAATAATTAGCGTTTTTATCCTCAAAAAATGAGTATATGTATAAGGATATGACAAACAAAAATGACAAATAGAAAATTACAAAATAAAGTGAAAAAAAAAATAGAAAAGAAAGAAAAAAGACAAAGGGCAGAAACATAAATTGATTGAATGTGTAAGAGTGGGGTTAAGATCTAACATATATTTACAATACAAAAGAAAAGGAAATAGTGAATGAAAATAAAGAAAGAGAGGAAGTGGCTGTTAAAACTTAAAATGTGAATAAAATCAAAGTCAAGAAAAAGACATAGGGCGTTGGAGAGAGAGAGACACCGATGGACAAAGATGGTTTTAAAGGGACAAAACATATGGCATGAAATGTAGCACCTTGTGTTTAGTTTCTTCTTTTTCTTCTTTTTACTATTAATTATTAAATGTAATTTTAAATTACAAAAAAAAACAACTTTGATATCAAATACTTGAAACAAGTGATTTTTTGTTTATTTCTTTATATTACTTTAAGATGAATTGCAAATACCTTTGAAGTTTGCTATGTTATTTATTTTCGTTTTTTAACATTTTTTTGTTAGTGGAATATGAAAAAGACAAAAAAAAAAAAAAAACCTTAATACGACAAATTATTTCTTTATATATATAATATAATTTTGTGAAATAGATGCTAGAGGGGTGAATAGGACAAATTAGAATTTAAAAGAAAATTAAGACTCAGTCAAGAATTAAATGTAAGAATAGATGAGATAATAAATGAAGAACTCAACAACACAATATTTAAGTAGTTTGATTCATAATTTGAATCTACATCTCTACCTAACTTATCTCTAAATTAGGATTTTTAACACTTACTCTAATCTTATTGATCTAAATTGAGTTTACAAGAGTTTTTATGGCTCAACTCTAAGCTTTACAACACAATGAGCTTTTAAAGGCTAAGTTCTAACCAACAATCAATCACAAGTGTTTTGAGGCTTACACTTGAACTTAAACCACTAGCATTAACTCTTCACTTCCCTTTTTTAACCCAAGAAAGAAGATGAAGAAGAGAGCAAACCTAGCACACAACTAACACTCAAAGTAATTGAGAGTTTTAAGTATGGAGAAAATTGTTCAAAGAGATTAATTGCTCAACCAACTTATGTAACTTCTTAAATGAAGCTCTATGTCTTCAATTTATAGTTGGAGACTGAAAAATAGCTGTTGAAAGCCATTAAATTCATCCCCAACCTCTTTTTTCTTCATTTAATACATTATCAGCTTTTGTAGGAATTCAGACACTCATGGTCGTGAGCGTAGGCTCGGGGTCGTGAGCATTGAAAAATATGACTGTTACTTAAAAAAGTGTTTGTTGGCTATGCTCAGGTTTGGGTCATGGTCGTGAGCGTAGACCATGAGCATATCAGACACTTTGCTCACAGATGCTCATGGTCAAACATGGGTCATGAGCGTAGACCGTCAGCATAGGTTAGACTGTAAGTGTAGACTGTCCTCACTAAAACTTGTTCATTTTGCCTCCAATTGCACTCCTTTCAACTTAGTTCAATTCCCATGCTTTACAGGACATGTGTAGAGGTCTTTAAAGGTTTCAATTATGTTTCAAATGTTCTTAAACATGTTCCAAGGCTTGGTCAAATTATTTTGCTTTCATTGAGTGTAATTTGGTACCTATGCTTATAATCATACTTAAGAGAGGATCATTAGTGATTAAAAAATGTTTGTTAAAGTCAAAATGAGGATGGATTATTATTTGATCATGCAAATATTCAACAATCTCTCCTTTTTTGACTTTGACAAACAATTTTAAATGATTAAAAAATATAAGTGCAAGCGTGTGTAAATGCTCCCCCTCAAACATATATTAAAGGTTTCAAGATTCTTAATATTCTCCCACTCAATATATGCTTGGGTGGTTAAGAAATAATTGCATTTAAAGATATAAGTATCTATATGAATTTATCATTTGATCATTCAAATAATTCAATGGGGCATTAAATATGCACATAAATGTAACCGTCAATTATTCAAGTCATTAGAAAAATATTTAAATGTGCATATTAAAGTAAAGTCATGAAAGTAAATTTTAAATATCCAAGTCATTAAGTCATCATTCAAAATCTCATTCTTCTCCCTGTAGACACTCAATTTCGGCATGATATGTTATGGATACAGCAAATGACTCCAATGATGAAAATGTCTTCGATACTTGATCTTTAAAATATTCTAAGGGCTTTTAAAGGAAGGATTTAATGTTTTCAGGGACTAAATCGTAAGGTTCTTTTTAGGACCTAATTGTAAAATTTAAATTTTTTTGGGGGTCTTTTTACAATTAAATGTTAAAAGAAAAAAGAAAAAAAAAGTGTGTCGGAATTCTATAATTCCGACCGAAATTATGTAATTTCGATCGGAATTACAATAATTCCGATCAGAATTACAACAATTTCGATCGAAATTGTATAATTCCGATCGAAATTATACAATCCCGGTTGGAATTGAATTTTTTCATTTTTTCCTATTTCTAATTATTTCCAATTTAGTGTTTTAATTGGTTTAAACTTCCTAATTAACTCAATCCTACCCGGTTTAAAATTTCTAAATACACTTTAGGAATTAGAATTACATTAGGGTTAGGCTTCCTGGTTCTACTATAAAAAGAAAGGAAGGGAAGTAGTAGGGAGGGAGGAAGAGAAGAAAAGAGGGCGTAAAAAAGAAAAGAGAAAGAAGGAGAAGAAGAAAAAAAGTGATTTTATTCTTCTTGAGTTTATTTTTTTACCAAAAAATTCCTTTTGATTCAACAATTAATTCAAGACTCATGAAGAATTTTTGAAGAAAAGATTCGAAGATTTGTCAAGAACGATGAACTACCAATCTGAGGAATATCCTAAACCATCCATAAGCATATCATCTTCTTCTATTATTTATTTATTTATTTATTTGATTGTTTTACATTATTATTTTTATTATTATTCTTTTGAGTTATTATTATAATTTATTCATTAATTTAATTTAATTTAATTTTTTTATGGTGATTATGGAGGAAAACGCATAATGATCATGTGGGAGGGATGAATTTCATGAGAAGTCCGTGAAAGACTATGTATAAAGTCTCGTAGAGACTTAGTTTCTAGGGTTTTTTTTATTTATTTTATTGCTTTTTATTTTAGTAATTATTTTATGAATTAATGTAATAGCTCCAATAGTGAGAGTAATGAAATTATGCGTGTAGTTGCATGTTTATTTTGATTAAATTGGTTAGTAAATTTAGGTTTTTAATTAGGTAATTATTTAAAATCAATGGAGGAAGTAAATTAATTTAGATTGCTTGATAATAAAATTAGGGTTTTAATGAGGATTAATTTAATTATTTGTTTGACCTTATTTAATTATTTTTTTTTTTATTTTTACTTGTTCTTGGATTTATTTATTATTTTTATGTGTTTTGGGCCTTAAGCCCACTTTAGGTCTTGATTTATTTATTTAAGTTTAGGTAATTCTTTTAGCCAATCTCACTTAATAATTAATTAGGTTTAATTAATTAAAATATATTTTTAGGTCCATAATTAATTAGATTTTAGATTAGAAATATCTTTAGGCCCATTTATTTAATTAGACATAGGCTCACCTAATTTAGTTTAATTAATTTAGACTTAGCCCACTTAATTTAAGCTTTTTTTTCATAATTTATAGATTTAAGATCACCTTAGAATTAAAATATGTAGAATTAGGCCCACTAATTTAAATATTCCATAATTTGTAGATTTAGGCCCATATTTAGAATTAAAATTAGTAGACTTAAGTTCATTTAATTAAAATCAAAAGGAATTAGGTATTTAGGTTCACTTATAATTTAAAACATGTAGACTTTAACTCATTTACTTAAAATCTATGTAGATTAGACTAACTTAGGGATTATGTGATTTATTGAATGCATTACTTACTTGTATATTTCATTATTAGTTTGCCTTGGAGTTCATTGTTTTGGGTTTATATGAAATTGCATGTAAATAGAGAATAAGATAATAATTCATAAGATAATTCTAAATGAACACAAGACTGAAAGAAGTTGGTATTCCATATCCAGAATCTCCTGGTTGTGGTACTAGCTTTCTTTTAGGGAATCAAGTACCACCTTTTCGATTTGTCCCAGTTATTACCTTGGGTGGCGACTTCTCATCTCCATGTCATATCTTTGTGACAGTGGTTAGTGTGTTTCTCTAAAGCCCTGAGCTCAAACAGTGTCGCAATTGCTAAAATCTTGGACGCACGCTAAACTTCGCCGTCTACACTCCCCTTTTTGTCAAAGGAAAAAAACTTAAGATAAATAAATAGGACATGGACAAGCATTCTAAGTACTAGATCAGTAATATAAGTATAGAAGCATGTAGTCCATGAAACTTAAAAGAAGAAAAATAGAAAAATGAAAGGAATGCATGAAAATAAAAGAAAGGCTAAAGACACTAGGCTTGATTATCTCCATCACCATTAAGACCTTGAGTTGCATTGTTTCTTTGAGATGAGGGATGTAAGAAAGGTACCTATTGGCATTGATAGCTTTGTTGTTCATATAAATAGTGGACATCATATTGCAAATGAGTGAGGTGATTGTCCACTTAATCAAAGCAGTTGTTGAAATGAGTTTCCACTTGATCAAAATGAGTATTAAAGTTGGATTCCATTAATAACATATGATCAAACATGTCACCAACCCATGGAGGCTTATTATCATAAACTTGAGCACTACTTAAGGATCTTTCACCCCTAGTTCTTATCTTTTAAGGAGCAGGAGGTGGTGCTTCTATTGCCTCCATTTCGTGAGAGGTGAAATGATCAATCTTAGCAAAATATTGTTCAAGCTCTTCATTCATGGCTTGGGGCACTTCTTCCTCTTTCAAAAACCATAAGTTATAAACCTTTTAAAGAGTCGAGAATTCTTAATAAAAGTGTTGTCAAGAATAGTAGAAGGATAAGACTCTAGATGTGAAAGTAAATGGCAATTTAAGTGATAAACCCTCCGACACATAAGTTCCCCGAAACACTATCACTAAGCAACCATAGTTTCCATTGAAAGAGTCTACCGATATCAATTTGTTTATTATCAACCATGCAATGAAGTAGGAAGAGGTCTTCAAAGGAAATGGACTCATGACTTTGGCCTCTTGTATTAATGGAAAAAGCAAGAAAACTTTGAATATACTAAAGGCTTTGGATTGAATGAAAGAGGATTTGGAATGACCGGCATGAAAGCTAAAGGTGTTAGGTTTGCAATGGCGAAGCCAAAAATTATGAGGTGACCAAGTGGTGTTAATTTGTAAGAGGCCTCCTTGAGTAAACCCAAACAAAGCATCAAAATCTTGGGCGGTCAAGAATCTATCCCTCCCTCATAATTTGAATCTCATGCTATTTGGGGGATTGTTAGCATCAAAAGAGTGAGTTATAAGGCAAAAAGTTAAGAGAAATTCAACAACTAGTTGAGGACATATGGGGTGAATATCAAATGCAATAGTAGAGAGTCCTACCTTATCAAGGAGAGTGATCACCTCATCAAGGCATTCAAGCTCTTCAAGAGTGATTTTGCACATGTATCTTGAAGAAATCAAATTTCTTTATAAGAAGGCTTGTGTTCTTAAACGAATTTGAGCATTGTTGTAATAGATAGGAGGAGTTGATATTGGATGTTCTTTGATAGCCCTTCTTGGAGGAGGTGATGGAGTGGAGGCTTTAGAGTGGAGGCTTGTGCTCTTAAAGTGCAAGCTTGAGTTTGGAGGATTTTTTAAAGGCCATAAGAAAATTTGGGAGAGGGTGTAATGGAAGGAAAAAAGAGTAATAAGAAAAAAGGATGATGATGATGATAATAATAATAATATGAATAATAATAATAGTAATAATAATAATACTAATGAGAACAAAAAATAATAATACTAATAATACTAATCCTAATAAGAATAATTAAAAGAATAATAGTAATAATAATAATACTAATAAGAATAACAAAAAAATAATAATAAGAGTAATAACAATAATAATAATGAGAATAATAAAAAAATAATAATAAGAGTAATAATAATAATGGTAATGAGAAAAAAATAAGAATTGAATGCCTTGATGGAATGAATAAGAGTGAAGAATTGATTTGTTAAGTGAGTGAAAGGAAGGAAACAAGAGGGTTTAAATAGACACGAAAAAATAGAGTGAAAATGGCCTATGAATGAAAGAAAATATAAAAAAAATTGGACGTTGGCTTTTGGGAAGGAATGCATGTGAGAAACGATAAAATGTCCAAAAGAAACAGGCAAAATGTCAGAAAAGGGCAATTTTTATTATTTTTATTTTTATTTTTATTTTTGCAGGTCTGATGGAACCAAGAGCAGCAAGCTTAGGCTACCATCATGGCCCACTCACGATCTTGAGCGTAGACCATGAGGGTGCTAGGCCTGACCTGGAGAGTCTGAACTGTGCGACAAGGAGCAAGCCCCCGCTCATGAGCCCATGAGTAGACCGTGAGGAGGCTAGGCTCTAATGGCCTGGCGGGTCAGGACTACCAAGCATGCCCTGTACTTGGAAAAATACCAACAAGCCCATGAACTTTTAAAAAAATTTCAATCAAGTCCAAGAAAAGTTTCAATTTAGTCTGAATAGACTTAATTGAGAAAATTGAAAATTTTCATAAAATGCCAACAAGTTTTGAAATGAAAGGGCTTTTGATTTAGGAATAATGGAGCATGCAAATATGAAATTTCATGGACACTTTAATTTTTGCTAATTTTGAATAATTAATTAATTGAATTAATTTCAATAAATTAATTATTAAATAGCAAAGGAGAATAAAATCACCTATAGGCCGATAAAAATTCAAGTAGGCAAAATAATCAATATCCTACCAACAAACAGTAATAATAAATGCATAAATATCCAAATAAACAAATATTAAAAATTTTATGCAAAGAATGAAAAAAAAAACTTAAGGAAGCAATTGAGTACATAAAGGTCACAAGAACTCAACATAACATCATTTAAGGAAATTAACAATGAAATGCAAAAAGGGAGTAAGTGAGACTCGCACCATCTAGCATTCCAAGTCAATGCTTAATGAAGTTCATTCAATCTTCACTAAGAGGCTTGGTAAAAATGTCCGCTAGTTGGTGATTAATATCCACAAACTCGAGGTTAATATGACCTTCTTGAACATGATCCCTAAGAAAATGATGTCTGATGTCAATGTGCTTTTTCTAGAGTGTTGGATTGCATTTTTACATAAGTTAATAACACTTGTATTATCACATTTTATAGGAATGTGATCAACAATGATGCCATAATCCCTTAGTTGTTGTCTTTGCCATAATACTTGAGAGCAATGGATAAGGCAATAGAGACTTGCTTTTTACTAAACCAAGAGACGAGGCAATTTCCTAAGAATTGGCAAGTTTCGGATGTGCTCTTTCTATCTAACAAGCTACCAGCAAAGTCAGCATCAGAATAGCTTACTAAGTTAAAACTAGAATTCCTAGGATACCAAAGTCCTAAATATATTAATTCACTAAGATATTTGAAGATCTTCTTAATGGAATATGAGATTCTTTAGGACATGATTGGAACCTAACACATAAGCATGTAGCAAACATTATATCCGGTTTACTAGCGGTTAAGTAAAGAAGGGATCCAATCATACCTTTATATCGCTTTTCATCAACTGGTTTGCCATTCTCATCTTTGGTGAATTTGGTGGTGGTGCTCATAGGAGTCTCATTTGCTTTAGCTTCTTCCATTCCAAACTTCTTGAGAATGTCCTTTGTGTACTTGGATTGGTTAATGAAGATTTCATCCTTACATTACTTGATTTAAAGTCTAAGGAAGAGCTTAAGCTCATCCATTATGCTCATCTCAAATTCTCCTTACATCAACTTAGAAAATTCCTCACACAAGCAATTATTAGTAGCACTGAAAATAATATCATCAACATATATTTGCACAATAAGTAAATCATGCATGGATTTCTTGATGAATAGAGTAGTGTCAGCTTTTTCTTTAGAGAAATCATTCTTTAATAATAAGTTACTCAACCTATCATACTAAGCTCTAGGAGCTTGCTTCAATCCATGCAATATTTTTGAAAGCTTAAACATATGATTAGGAAGTTCAAAGTTTTTAAAACCCGAAGGTTGTTCAACATAGACTTCCTCTTTAATGAAACCTTTTAAAAATGCACTTGTGACATCCATTTGAAAGAGTTTAAAATCCATGTATGATGCAAATTCAAGTAGCAATCTAATAACTTCTAACCTTGGAACGGGGGTAAAGGTTTTATTATAGTCAGTGTCTTCTTCTTGATTATAACCTTAAACTACTAGTCTATTTTTGTTCTTAGTTATGATACCTTATTCATTCATCTTATTTCTAAACACCCATTTGGTGCCTATAATAGGATGATGTTTAGGTTTAGAAACTAAGGTCCAAGCCTAATTTCTCCCAAATTGATTTAACTTTTCTTACATAGCAAGGACCCAAAATTCATCACTCAAGGCATCATCAACATTTTTAGGCTCAATTTGAGATATGAAAGATAAATTAACAATGGATTTGAGTTAAGATCTAATAGTTATCCTTATTGTAGTGTCATCGATGATAAGGTCTTGAGGATGTGCTTTCTTGAATTGCCAATCTTTGGGAAGTTCCTCCTTTAATATAAGTTGAGTAACTTCTTCTTTAATTGGAGCTTCAAGTTCCAAAAGTTTTTTTGCATCATCTTCTTAAAGGTTTATGTCCAAGAACTCATTTACAACATCATCAATACTACAAACATCCTTTCTAGGATCAAGTGGGTTAGATTCATCAAATACAACATGCATTGACTCTTTAACCACTAGAGTTCTTTTGTTAAAGACTTTATATGCTTTGTTAGTGGTAGCATAGCTTAGGAAAATTCCTTTATCGGCTTTAGATTCAAATTTTCCAAGATTGTCCTTGATGTTTAATATAAAGCACTTGCATCCAAATACTCTAAGATATGAGATCTTGGGTTTTATATTATTTCAAAGCTCATAAAAAGTTTAATTCAAAATTGGTTTTTTAAATACTCTACTTGCTATATAGCAAAAGGTGTTAACGACTTTCACCTAAAAGTATAAAGGTAAGTTATACTCATAAAACATTGTTCTAGCCATTTCCACTAGAGTTCTATTTTTTCTTTCCACAACCACATTTTGTTGAGGTGTTACAAGAGAAGAGAAAGTATGTGAAATACCATTTTCATTACAAAAGGTTTTGAAGAGTTCATTTTGAAATTCAGTTCCATGATCACTTCTAATAATTGAAATACAAAAACCTTTTTCCTTTTGAACCCTTTTTGAAAAATTTCAAAGGCTTTAAAGGCATCCTTCTTATGAGCAAGAAAACACACCCAAGTGTATCTAAAATAATCATCAACCAGAACATATGCATAGTGCATACCACCAAGACTAGCAACTTTAGTAGGACCCAATAAATCCATATGAATACGTTTAAGAGGCCTAAAAGTGGACTTTACATTTTTTAGCTTAAAGGAAGATTTTGATTGCTTTCCCTTTAGACAAGCATCACAAGACTTGTCCTTAGTGAACTTGAGTTTGGGTAATCCAACCATAAGTTCATGTCTACTAAAATTATCCAAAAGCTCAAAATTTACATGTCCTAATCTTCTATGCCAAGTCCATGTGTCATGGGAAATAGACATTAAGCATTTAATGTCTTTGTTATCAACTTTGTTCAAGTCAATAACATAAACATTATCTACCCTTTCACCACTAAAAATTACTTTGTCATCATCTAAGCTACTGACAAAGTAATTTCTAGGATAAAAAGTGACTTTATTTCCAATGTCATATAATTGACTAATGCTAAGTAAGTTATGCTTAAGACCATCAACAAGTAACACATGATGAATAGATAAGGATTGAGGATTATCAAATTCTCCAATGCTTATAATTTTTCCTTTGGCATTATCTCCAAAGGTAATATGACCTCCATCCTTAGCATCAAACTTGTTGAATTACTCCTTATCTCCTGTCATGTGTCTTGCATATTCACTATCAAAGTACCACTTACTTTTTATTCTTATAGACTTCAAGCACACCTATATAGCATAATTCAAACAATCTTTTAAACTCAAACCTTTGTTGGTCTAGTTTGGTTAGTCTCAAAGTAGTCTAAAGGAAGCAATTGCAAGCATAGTCTTCTATAGAAGCACACATTGCTAGTGTGACCTTTGGTCATGCAATAAAAATATTCAACATTGGCAAATCTATTTATTCTAGATGCATGTGATTTCTTATTGTATGAGATATGCCTTTTATGTTGTGGTTGTGTGGGTTTCCTAAGGTTTCTTTGTGTCAAAGGAGAAGTATGAGACATGCATTGATAATTACATTATCTATTATATGGTGGTTGTGTAGCATGCTTAGGAGTGTTGTATCTAGTTTACATATAAGCATGTTTAGCTTGGGGCTTCTTAGTTTGAACCTTAGCCCTTTGTGTCAAGGAAGTTGAGTCATGTGAGACTTTCCTTTTCCATTTGAAACATAAGACCTTTTAGCTTTGAAAGCTTGAGTCTCAAGAGATTTAGAAGTAGATGGGGTTAGAATCACATGAGGCTTTAACAAAGTTAATGTGAGATGATGATGAGAAAGACATTCCATTTTTATATTCAATTCCATAAGTATCTCCATGATATGTTTGAGAATCAAGTAGACTATCTAAAGTCTCTTTTCCTATCTTGAATTTAAAAATGGAATTCTTCAACTCTAAGACCTTTTTAGAAAGTATAAGATTTTCATCATTAACTTTCTTGAGTTGGCCTTTTAAGGAATTTGAAGATTTCAAGTCATTAGTAAGTTTTCATTTGATTAAATAAGTTTAGAGAAATCAATTTTTAAGTTTTCAAATTCCATGGTCAAGCTAGATAACTCATGATTGTAAAGCTTCTTCTTAGAGAGCAAACTTTTATATTTAAGCATAAGTTTGCTCACAATAGAGCTCTCATTATCATCATCATCATCACAATCATCACAAGAAGGATGAGAAGTATATTGTACCTCTTTTTTATCTTTAAGAGCCATAAAACAAAGGTTAGCCACTTCTTATTGCTCCTCTTCCTTTTCTGATTTGAAGGAGTCATCCCACAAAGCTTTAAAATCCTTCTTCTTGTCATTTACTTCTTTGTTCTTGAATTTAAGCTTGGGACATTCACTTCTAATGTGATCCGGTTTCTTACATTCATAGTAAGTAACCTCTTTGTTCTTTTTGCCTTCATAATTCTTATTGAAGTCTCTAGTTCTTGAGGAATTCTTCTTTCTTAAGAATTTCTTAAAGTTCCTTATAAGCATTGCAATGTCACCATTTTCATCATTAGAATCTTCAAGACTCTCCTCTTCACTATCATCTTGTGAGGCTTTCAAAGCAATATTTTTCTTCTTTTTCCTCCTTTTTATCTTCCTTTTGCTTCAATGTGAGCTCCTGTGTCAAAAGCTTGCCGATAAGGATGTCGGTTGAAAGCTTTGATAAGTCATGAGCTTCTTCAATGGAAGTCACTCTAGATTCCTAATCCTTCTTAGGAAGGATTCTAAGAATTTTTTATGTTGATTTCCTTCTTAGAATAGTGTTTACCAAGCTTTCTCAAGGTGGTAACGAGGGTATTGAGTCTATTTGTCATTTCAGTGATGGATTTTTAAGGCTTTATCTTGAAGAGTTCATATTCATATACATGCAATTGAACCTTATTGCTTCTCACTTGAATGTTGCCTTCAAAATGATTCTTAAGAGTCCCAAATTTCTTTAGCAGATAAGAAATGTTAAAATTTCCCTCCTTCTTCCCTAGAATGGAAGCAAGCAACATTGACATTGCCTTCTTATTCTTGTAGTTTGCCTCCCTTTGCTCTTATGTCCATTGAGTTCTATTAATGAGGATTTCCATGTTGTCTAGTATGGCTTTAGGAGGTTACCAACCATCAAGAACTACTTCCCATAGTCTAATTGGATCATTATCAAGATATAGCTCTATTTTGAACTTCTAATGGGGATAATCACTCCTAAAAAAGGGTCTCAAAGAAGAAAAGTTCACACCCTCACTACCCATGATCTAGCCTTGTTGTAACTAAGTACCAAGAAGTTTAGCTTTGATACCAATTAAAATAGGCCCTAGAGGGGGGGGGGGGATGAATAAGGCAAATTAGAATTCAAAAGAAAATTAAGGCTTAATCAAGAATTAAATGTGAGTATATATGAGATAACAAATGAAGAACTCAACAACACAAGATTTAAGGAGTTCGATTCATAATTTGAATCTAAGTCTCCACCTAACTTATCCTCAAGTTAGGATTTTTAACACCTACTCTAATCTTATTGATCTAGATTGAGTTTATAAGAGTTTATGTGACTCAACTTTAACCTTTGCAACACAATAAGCTTTTGAAGGCTAAGCTTTAACTAACAATCAATCACAAGTGTTTTGAGGTTTACACTTGAACCTAAACCACTAGCATTAACTCCTAACTTCCCTTTTCAACCCAAGAAAGAAGATGAAGAAAAGAGCTAACCTAGCATATAACTAGCACTCAAAGTAATTAAGAGTTTTAAGATTGGAGAAAATTGTTCAAAGAGATTAATTGCTCAACCAACTTGTGTAACTTATCAAATGAAGTTCTATGTCTTCAATTTATAGTTTGAGAGTGAAAAATAGTTGTTGGAAGCCATTAAATTCATCCCCAACCTCTTTCTTCTTTATTTAATGCATTATCAGCTTTTATAGGAATTCAGATGCTCATGGTCGTGAGCATTGAAAAATATGACTGTTACTTGCAAAAGTGTCTATTGGCTACGCTCAGAGTCGAGTCATGGTCGTGAGCGTATCAGCCACTTTGCTCACGAACGCTTATGGTCAGACATGGATCATAAGCGTAGATCTTAAGCGTGGACTGTCCTCACTAAAACTTGTTTGTTTTGCCTCCGATCGCACTCCTTTCAACTTAGTTCAATTCCCATACTTTGTAGGACATGTGTAGAGGTCTTTGAAAAGTTTCAATTATGTTTCAAATGTTCTAAAACATGTTCTAAGGCTTGGTCAAATTATTTTGCTTTCATTGAATGTAACTTGATACCTATATGTATAATCACACTTAAGAGAGGATCATTAGTGATTAAAAAATATTTGTTAAAGTCAATATGAGGATAGATTATTATTTGATCATGCAAATGTTTAATATTTTGTCTAATATTTAACAATACAATAATTATAAGGATTTCATTTATTTTAAAGTTATAGTGGAGTCTGAGTATTCTATGAAAATTGCTTTTTCATACACAATTTTAAATTCAAAATTCTATAATTATTTATTTGTACTAAAATTGATATCAAATGACAGTTGTTATTTTTATTTAAGAATTTTGTATTTTATTAAAATTGACAGTAAATGAGGATTATTTTCATTTAAATGATATTTTAAATTTAAATAAAGATATATATAGTAAAATTAAATTAATTATTTGAAAATTTTTATATTCTTTATGATTTTATCAAAATTGAATCAGATAATCAGAGTTTAATAAATTTATGAATATATTAATTCAAAATTAATATTTTACCACATTTGAACAAAATAAAAGAATTTATTTTGCTAAATGTTATATAAACGAAAGAGACAAAAAGTAATAAAGAATAATTTGAGAAAAGAAGAGATGCATCGAGGCAAATGTGTGATAATGGTTATTATAAATTTACTTTAATTTTTTTGATGGTTATTAGAAAGAAAGAAATGATAAGAGTAAAGAAAGAAGAAGCAAAATCTTGGGAAGGTAAGAAAAGAAGTGGAAAAGTGAAAACACTCAGCCCTCGATTCACGAGGGAGGGATCAAAAGGTACGGACATTCATTGTCACTGTAACCCTCTGTTTGATTCTCTTTATTTATGTTCTTACACTGCTGCCAGAGGTTGTTATCTCTGCACCACTTCAACATCTCCCCACTCTTACCCTTATGCTTATGCTAATGCATGTGATTTTCTATAGTTTTATTTTGTTTTACCATTGTCTGTCTATCCTTTTGTCAGCTTTGGTTTTGTTTTTGCCTTATCAGCTCAGCAGCAGCAGCAGCATTAGAATTTGTCCAATCAACCTTCACTTTGGAAGTTGCAAGCTCATGATTCCATCACTTCTTCCATTTTTCTTTCTTTTCTTTTCTGTCACTCTCATTCTTTCTTTCATTCAGATCATTACTTTTCATTTCTAATTTTGTTGTTTTACTATTATTATTATTATCAACAAATACGTAGATGAATTTCATACTAGATTCCTCTCTCTTTAAATTTTAAATAAATTAATTTCATAAATTAATTAAAATAATTTAAAATATATAACCAAATGATATATTTTTTCTTTAATAGTCTAGTGATTCAAATGATGAATATTATAAGATGAGATCATAGTTCGACATCGTACCCCTTCATTGATCTCTTGATTGCTATAAAAAAAAATTACCACAATTATAATAAATTTAATATTTATTGACTTTTAAGTTTTACATTTATATCTAATAAAAAAAAAGTACATGATGATCGCTACATAATTTAGACACAAACAAATAAACGAGTGAATTAATGATAAAACTTTAAAAACACTAATTATTTCTTCAAAATTAAAAGATGATTGAAAATGAACGTAAAAATAATATTTGAATTCAAAATTAAAAAAAGTAATAAAACTTTAAAAACACGAATTATTTCTTCAAAATTAAAAGTTCATTGAAAATGAATAAAAAATAATATTTAAATTCAAAATGTTTATTTATTTATTTATTTTTTTTTACTCTATACATGTATATAAATTGTGATAAAAGAATGAGTAGAAAAAAAAAAAAAAAAAAAAGGGGCCAGCTCAGAGAGGCAGAAGACCGCAGACGGAGCAGCCTTTGTGTAACAGAGTGAGGGAGAGGGAAGAAAGGCAAATGATTGGATGACACGTGGAAAACAGTGATTTGATAAAGTCTGTACAGATCAGAGAGGTTGTTGTTGCAGATGTGAAGTCACACCATACACCGTTGATTGCGTGGACGAAAACACTCTTTTTTTTTTTTTTATTGTTTATTAAATTTATTTTATTTTCTGTTATTGTTCTCTGTCGTCAACGCATAACCATATTTCGTTATATCTTTCATCTGAAAATCTCTTTTTTTTTTAATTAAAAAAAATCATTATTTTTATTCACTTTCTCTTTTTTTTAATTTATATTTATAATTGTTTTTATTTTGCAAAAAATTTGTGCCACTCGATTTTCTCTTCTTTGCATGACTGATGTAACCACTCAAAACCAAAAAAACAATAGGAATCAAACTTCTTATCGTTATTATTAATAACTAGTAATAAATTTGTGAATTTTAAATAATATATATATATATATATATATATATATATATATATATATATATATGAATATAATTATTAAATAAATTTAAAATTATAAATCAATTAAATATGAAAGTAAAAATTTAGAAAATTATTATAATAATTTTATTTAAATTTTTTTATTGAAAGTATATATATATAGAGAGAGAGAAATAAAATAAAAAAAATAATTGATAAATTATATATTTTTACTTATGTTAAAATAAAAAGAAAAATATGTTTTTAATTGAATAAAAAATGGAGACATAATTTCTAATAAAAAATAAAAGTAGTATTTTAGAAGTAGTTTAAGTAAAAAAAATTATATTGAATAAAACATATGTATTTTAAAATAAGAATTTTTATAAGAAAAAAAATAACTAAATAAATTAAAAATAAAATATATTACATTAATTTTATTTTCTTTAATTGTTATTGTCATTATTTTTAAATATAATAGAATTTATTTTGAGACTATTAAATTACTATTGAAGTATGTATAATAGTTAAGAAAATTTAAAAAAAAATAAAATTTTTAATAGTTTAGAAAAAAAATGTGTTTGAGTGATTTAAGATTAAAAAATACCTATTATATAAAAAAATTAGAATTTGAGTAGTATTATTTTAGTTAAAAATAATACTAAAAAAATAAAAATAAAATTTTTATTTTTAATAAAAATTAGAATTTTTAAGAATTTGACACATTAGATTTTAAGATGAATACTCAAATATAAAGATAGACACTTATTAAATTTTTTTAGTTTAATAACTTTAAAGCCCAACATATATATATATATATATATTAAAAATATGTCGTTATCATTTATCAAAATTTAAAATTTTAATTAAAAAATTCACAACCCTTGAGTATAATAATATTCATTTGCTTCAAGGACTGTTTAATTGATTTATTAGCTAGTTATAGCAGTTCATATCTGATAGTGGTTGCAGATAACTGTTAGTTGATAACTGTTAACTGATAAATATCAACTGTTTAATAATATTTTATTAGTTATTACTGTTTATATGTCAAATGACCATTAAGAATATAATTTATTTGTGAATATAATTTCATATATTTCTTATAATATTTTTTAATTATATAAATTATTTAAAAATATATATAGTAATAAATAATAATTTATTGTCTTTAATTTCTATATTATTAAAATAATTAATAGAAATTACTTAAAAATAATTAATAAAAACATAAACATTATTGTATAATTTTTTAAAAATAATTATAGTTATAAATATTTTAATTATTTAATTATTAATTATAATTTACAATAATATATATTTAACTATAAACTATAAAAAAAATAATTAAATATATTTAATTTAATTGAAATTATTTGTTATTAGTTATTTTTAATAAGAGTAAAATAGTTTAAATAAAAAAATAAACACACATAAGCTATCAATTGATGGAAAAATCTCTAAAATAGATTTTATCACATTCTCAGTTATTTTGAATAAAATCATATATCAGTTGTTGATTAGAAATTTTACTAAATACTTCAATTGTAGTTAATTGAAAAAAAAAAATTTATTAGTTATCTTAATCAGCTAAATCAAATGTGTCCTTCATACCGTTAAAAATAGTCCAAAATGGTGTTGAACAGTTTATATTGTTGATCTAATTCTAACCATTAACAAATAAGTTTTTTTTTTTTTGGTATTTATTCGTTTAATACAAATAGTTCAACTTAATGTTGCACGAAATGAAAATTTAATTACTAACATTATTCATCAAAATTTAAATGTCACCTTATTAGCTTATATATATATATATATATACACACATATATATTGAGCTCCAAAATTTTTAAGTAAAAAATTTGATAAGTATATGTCTTCATAATTGAACATTCACTCCTAAAGGCTTATATCTTAAATTATTAAAATTTATAATATTTTTCTATAAAATATTTAAAAATTAATTTTTATTAAAATACATATATTTTATTTGATATAAAACACTACAATTTTACTATATTTGAAATAATACTCTTAATTTTCATAAAAAATTATTTTTTCATTTAACTGAAACATCATATTTTGTCCAAATAAAAACACTTATCTTTTTTTTTATCTAAAAATTTAAAAATGTGTAATTTGTCACCCATTTTCTATATTTATTTTATTTTATTTATCAATAATTATTATTACTATGGATATAAGAAATAATATGTACTCTTAATAAAAAATAATAATTAATTCTCACTTTTATATTTGATTACTTTGTAATTTTTTATTTATTAAAATTATATAATTATTTATTTTAAAAATATTTACATTATTTACAATTTCTACAAAACACAGATTTACGACTAGTTAAATTAAATTGGATAATTCATCGTTGATAAAGCCAAAATTTATGTTCCAATTAAAATTTTAGTGAAATTTATGGATTTTTTCCATTAAACCCAAAATAAACTACATGATAGTATAAATTAAATTAAATAAAACATATACAATTTCAATATGGCTATACTAAATTTTTTTTCTTTTGAGATGTTTGGGTTTAAATCCTAAACTTTGAAATATCTCATTTAAAATTTTTATCATCCGACTTATAGTTTCTTTATAGGAAAAGATCAACTATTTATTCACTGAAAATTAAAAATATTTTTTGATAAAAAGATAATTTAAATAAAAAGTATAATAAAAAATAACAAAATAAAATCTCATTGTCATGAAATTTTTTATCGCTACTCTTCCATGGTGTTGACAAAGTTTTTTAATGTGTAATATAAGTGATTCGTAATTATATTTCATTAAACAACTTTAATTAATCATAAATTGACTTTCTAATTTTTAAACGAATTTAATTATAGAAATATAAGTAGAATTTTCACAATGAAGATATGTAAAATTCATAAACGAATACTATCTCATAAAAAGTAAAAATTCCATAAACAAAATTTAAAAATTTCACCTTATGAAAAAATAGATAAAAATTTATATTTTTAAAATAAAAAAAAGCAAAAAAAATTAAATTAAAAATAATAAGGCATCACCATTGATTTATGAGATGTTCGATGATAGTCATTAAAATTTTTGGGAAAGAGAAAAAAAAAAAGGCTAATATATATTTGGCTGAATGAGTATTAGTAATAGGGTTTTTTATTATTATTACTATTGAAGTATATAATCAGGGATTTTTGTAAAACATGCAATTAATTTATAGAAGAAAATTAGTGAAATCTCCTTGATTTCTAAAATATACATATCTGCATATATTTTATCTCAAAATTGAATGGTATTTGTTTTTTTTTAATAATATTCACTTTCGTTATTATATTATATTTTAAGCCTCCCTTTTTTTAAGAAAAAAATCATATTCTAATTCTTCACATTTTAATGAAATAATATTTTAGTCCATCATATGCTAACTTTTAAGGATAAAAAAGATATTACTTTGTAAATTTCAAAAAGTAAATGTTATTCCAAAGAAAATCTTATAAAAGTAAGTATGTTTAGATAAAAAAAAAAAAAGTGATGTAAGTGTTATTTTTATAGAAAAAACGAATGATATTTTTGTTATAGTTTGAAGTTTCAATAATATGGTTCTTCTTTGAATTAGTTTATTTCTTTCTAATTGTACAAAGCACATATATTAAATTAAAGATAAAATACATTCTTTTACAAAATTATGATAATTCTATAAAAATGTGTTAACTCATATAACCTAAACACTCACTCTACAGCTAATTAGTTAAGATTATAGAACTAGCAAAGCTTTAAAATACTTCTCTCATATTTCATACCTATAGTAAAATAGAATTTGAGCAATAGAGATTTCCAACTCGCATTATATAATACAAAGATTATAGATTTGTTCATGTCTTGGCCAATATTTTTTTCTTTTTTTTTTGTTATCATTATCAAAGAAAACAACATTACAATTATTTTTTTTTCCTACAAAGAATTTTATTAAAAAAAAAAAAACTAACAAGTCAACTACAAAAAAGAGGATACCTCAATCATTTGTTAGAATCTAAAAAACAAATTGAGCTCTATCATCCAAAGCATGCGCAAGAGCTAGCGCATGCTTCTATAGTGATGCAATTGAGCTCTTAAAATTATTGATTGACTATGTCTAATATCTTTCTGATTCTCAACTATCAATAGCATAAGAAAATGATAATAATAATAATAATACTTATAATATTAGTGACATAATTACCTAAATGAAATTTTATGACCAACCCTCTATTCAAAATGGATTTGTCATTGAGTAGTAATAGATATCTTTCAAGGGCTTTCATCATGAAGTGGTCAAAAAGTTTTTATTGGGTTACAATTAATGGGGTATAATTGGTCAATTTGCCATAAATGGAATGACAAGTGGACACTATGCAATTTTATTTTTTTTTGCAATTAAGTCCTTGTTTATGGGATGAATTTAGGGGGATAATTAGAGGAGAAACTAATTAATCACAAGAACAAGATATGGTATAGTGGTGGGTGGGGATTTGCTAGCTAATCATATCTACATATCCCTTCTTTTGCTCTTGCACCTTTTCTCTGTAATTCTCTTTTATCACTTATTATAAAGTATCTTCACTTTGTAATTAGAAGAGAGATAAATTTATTTATTTATCATATAGCTACTTGTAGAGCTCAAATTATTGTCAATTATTTATATGGCATATCAGTCCAATTTTATGATTAAATCTTAATAATTTGCTTCCATTAGGTTGTCAAATAATGCCAATTTGTTAGTATATGTTTTTCCACAATTAATTTAAGGCTGGACCATTTGATTGTTTAGATAACAATTCACAATAATTTGTTTTAGTCGTCTATCTTACAATTCTTGTCTTGAAGACTTGGGTCACCACTTACTAGTTCTCATCATCATTGATAATTGCTATCTTCTCTTAACTAATTAATCTAACCAATCAGCCACATATATATATATATATATATATATATATATAGGTATTTAAAATTTATTAAATTTTAACTAATTCTGTTTAATTTGTACATAATTACAAAAGCGATAAATATTTCTAAACAATTAATTTAATAAGATCGCATACATCATAACTTTAAAAGTGATAAAAAGTTTTCAATAATTAATTTAACACGATAACACATATCATGACTGGAACTCAATACATTTATCAACTAATTCTAACTGTTATAGATCGCTACACAACACATCATAGCATCAAATCATATACAAAATAAATATAAATATAAGAGGTAAACATTATCCATGAATTGAATAAAGCACTATTTTATTTAAATTGTGAATATTTTTAGGTAAAATGTAAGAAGTAGAGCAAGTGAAAATGAAATATAAATGTTATTAGATTGTTAAAAAGAGTAATGTTCTACAAAATCCTCTAAACAAATATTCTTCACCTTATCTAGTACAAAACTATGAAAGCTGAATTACACAAAGTGAATTGAAATTATTCCAAGATGGAAAACCTAAATCTTTGGGCAATGGAAGCAACTGCTACCCAAATTTCAAAAACTGACAAATTATATACTCCAGAAGTGCAACTAGTTGGCAGGCTAGCTTTGATGTATTTTCAATTCTAATCTTTATATAAAGAGTCCAAAATTCATGAATCTTTTTTTTTTTTTTTGAAGAAAATTTTTATTTTGTGCTAGCAAACGTACCTCATCATCTGCAGGCTTTTCCTAGTTGGAATAAATTGGCCATTTTCGAAAAATCCATGCACTGTCTATGTGATTGCATATTCTAGTTTGTCCTTTTTTTAAAAAAAAAATATTGCAGATAAACAAAATAAAAATGAAAATGAAAATGAAGATAAAAACTATTGTATATTTTTTGTAACACAGATTCTCTCTATTATCCTCTTTTTAAAGTTTCTTTAGTATCAGGCATCCATCTATCCATAACTAAAGTTAGACAGTGAACAGCCTTCAAAGGACGAATTCATATCTTTCTTGAAGTATTCAATTGGATGCTTATATAAACACCTTCTCTTAGCCACACAAAAATATACACACAGATAACACCAATAAGCATCAAATCCAATCAGTCACACTGGCAACTAACTCTTCACTTTATTAGATTTCTCTAATAACGAGTCTTTACTTGAAAGAAAGATTAATTGTGGGATTGTAACTTATAATTTTCCTGTCTTATTGATGTAAAGGGTGATTTGCAACTTGAATACTTTATGTTATGTGATAATTACTATCACCATTTCTTATACTACGAGACAAATAAATACTAATCTCTATATTACTCTATCAGCGTCATAAAAAAAAAAGGGTTAATATTACACCACTAATAGTATTAGCTCTGTCAGTCTAATTATGAATGGGGATATATTGAATGAAACCCATTTGAGAGAATAGGCAAAACAAGAAGTACATCGATGTGAAACTTATTACTAAGCTCATTTCTAATTCAGCTAGTTAGCCCACCAAATTGCCAAAAATACACAATGTGTAACGCCTACGAATTTACAGTGACCGTTGATTTTCAGTTGTTGTTTTTTTTTTTTTTTTTAAATTATGTAGTGACCCAACAAAAAGAAAAGGGCAGATGGCCCCAACATGTTTTGGGTGTATTAAGACAGGATTAGGGAAGGTGGCATTGAGTGGGCACCCCATTGTTGGATTAAGCAGGAGCATATTTCCCTACCTAAACCACACACAGAAACCCTAAAATAGACAGCCTTGTTCCCATGTGCACAAATTTAAGAGCAACATTCCAAAATAACAACCCCCTTTGTGCCCTCTCTTTCCCCTTCCCAAAACAATCTTTTCGGGACACAAACTTCGGCTCCATTTTCACTCCCTTAATTCCCACTTTCTATCTATCCTTCTCCCTTTCTTTTTGCCCACTTGCATCAATCAATAATATTATTACTTATTACTTGTTACTATACTTAATTTCATTTTAAATACCTTTACTTGGTTCTATATTCTTCTTTACAATTTATCACCTTAGTTATACATGTTTATCCTTCTTCCCTATAAAAAACAAGATCATTTAAATTCATTTTTAGAATTAATTATAATATTACATCTCGACATTAACTTTAAAATCAAAAGTAAATTCTTTGAAATTTTTTTAATTAAGAATGACGGTTCAATTTTATATCTAATATAATGTACAAACGTTTTGTGGTTGCACCAAACTAATATTTTTAAATAATAAAATATTATCCGATAGAAAGGTTTTATGAACAAATCTAGCATTATATATATACACATTTTACAAGTATGGGTATAAAAAATAAATTCAATGGTTAGAATTTTATTTGTATATATACAAACATTTGTAATATAGTAAAAGCCATCAACTTAGATATCTCGTAAACTCTTGTTTGTTTATTACAAAATACTTGTCGAAGAATCAAACTTTATAGAATGAAACACAATTGAAGTATTCAGCCTATGATTCACGAGTCTAGATATGGTCCATTGATCCAAAAAAAAATTAGGTCGTCGTTGAATGGAGAAAGGTGTTCTCAACCTAATACTTTTCTCAAATTATCTGTGTATATTTCCTTTTGAATATGCACGGACCATCATCTATAAATAAATAAAATCATTTACAAATCATGAACGGGAAATCAACAATAATTGCTATGCTATAACAAAAATAACATAACTACTTTTTTAATTTCAACAGAAGGAACCTAAATCATACAATTTTTCTTTTTAGAACAATCCATGAACTATACACTAAAAACGAAAAAAAGAAAACGAGATTGCTTATAAAGGATGAATATGTTTCTGCACATCTTTATTTTTTATTTTTCGTGTAGAAAATGTTTTAGTCGCAAAAGATACAAAAAGAAAAAAAATGTTTATAAAAGCCCTCTTTTGGGTGTTGGAATTATAGAGGAGAATAATTGAAAGGAAAAACATGTGAATAGGATTTGATTTTTAATTTTCTTTCACAACTTTATAAAATAATGTGCATATGATTTGATGTATATGTTCGCGACACTAAAAACATAAAAAAAAAAAAACTTACTTTTGGCTTGAACATTTCCAGCATAATTCTAATTTCCAAAATAGTTTATGCATTGAACTATCTATTCAATTGATGGATAGTTTTCAATATTGATTTCAACAACATTGATGATTCAATGAAAAAGTATTCACTATATAACATGCCTTTTTTTTCTTCTATATATTAAAGGAAGAAAGAAATAATAAATGTATTTGTGAACGTTACATAGTTTTTAACGAAGCAGCATGTATTTATAGTATACGTAACATGATTCTTGCTTAGGGCTAACATGTATAATACGACTTAATTTATTGTAGATTTGCTCTTTGTTCCATTGTTCATGTTTTATGGGAAATATTAATTTTACTATATATGAAATTTTACAAAAAAAAAATAATAGGAAAAAAATTAGTAGAAATGTATTTAGAAACTAAGTTATATAAACATATTTAAGAATTTAAATATTGTGTTAACATATCTGAAAATAAGAAAATATTTTTAAAAGAATATTTATATTTATATAAGTGAGAAATATTTATCAATTCATGTAAATGGAAAATAATGTAGAATTTTAATAGTATAACCCACTAATATGATAGAGATATTAAATTTATTTTATTATTTAATAAGCAAATGTAAAAATTAAAATTAAAATGTAGTTTTCGAAATAAAAATTAAATAAAAGACAGAATTGCTTTATACTTAAGGATGATGTACTAAAACCTAAAAGTTAAGGTACCAAATGTACGTATTAGCATTTTGTCTATGCTCTACTGTATTCATTCTAATGAAGTTTAATCACCCATTAAAGTCATCAATTGTCACTTTATAAGTAAGGTTTAGTGGGAGAAAAAGATTCATGCATGCTATAATTCAAGGTGTTTAACTATTAATAAGATTGAATTGATAGGTTGTATAACTAAATTTGCAAGTTTTGAGTTGACAGTTTAAAAAGAAAGAAAGAAAGAAAAAAGACTGTGTAGTTCTAAATTGTCTTGATTAGATTGAAAAATGCTAATAATGAAAACCAAAGTTGATTTTGGTATTGAAAAGTTTGAAAATGGTACCTACTTAATGATATGTTCCAATCTCCTTTTCAAATTGACATTGAAAGACATGGCAAGAACAAGATCAAAGGGGCCACACATATTTCACCATAAAGGAGCCAAAAATTCTAATTTCAATTATGCCTAAACAGTTTTTGCCCCTTTCCACCATTTTTTTAAATAAATATTTTATTTTATTAGGAACATTTTTACCTTTATATATATATTTAAAAGAAAAACATACGTAAAAATGGTTGAAAAATTATATATATATTTATAAAATATTTTTTTTGTCTATATTTAGAATTCACTAGTTTCATACTAAATCAATTTGATTTTGGACAATTATAATGGTGGTAAAAATTTTTGAACAACTAATTTAACGTGTCACGATTTGAACTTTAAATATCAATAATATTCTTTGCTAGGTGATTCAATTGTTGTATTTATAAAATATTATTTTTTTAGAATATCTTAATTTGATATGATATATAGAAATTAAGTAGTTTGCTTAAAATATATTAGGAAATACACCTCATGCTTCTCTGTTGCCCTCCAATCATGCCTTAAATTTGGAAATAAAAAATATCAAGAAAAAAGAAAATTTGAATAAAGTGAAATCAATTAAAACCACCAACAACAAACCTTATATTTAGCTTATATATATATATATAATATGGCATTCGCATCCTCTAAACTTTTATTGAAAAAAGATATTTGTCAATTAATTAATTACAATAATTCTTGAACTAGAATGTCTAAAAATATATCTAATCTATATATGCATTATATTAGTATATACTTTAAAAAAAAAAAAAAGATTGACACATCCCAATAAATTAGAATGTCCCATCTTCCAAATCTTATTTATAATATTTTTTTTAAAAAATCAAATTATCTTTTAACAAAAACGAGAATTTCGTTTTTCCAAGAGAAACATAAATCCTTAAAAAAAGGCTTATATATATATATAAAGATAATAAAATAAAAAAGGATATAATAATACTAATAGAAAAAGACAAGGATAACATTGTCTTTTACAATGTGTGTATATGTAATATAAATATTTAAAAAAAGAAAGAAAATAAAATAATAATAATAATAATAAAAAAGGGGGAAATTAAAAAAAAAAAAACACCTCTCGAGTCGTTGACCCTTAGAATTCCAATGGCGGCCCCTACGCCGTTGGCCTTGCTTTGCTTCTTCTTACCCTTTTCTCTCTTTGTTTCAAAAACTTGTATTAAAAAGAAGCCAACACATAACATAGCACAGCACAACACAACACACACATACTCTCCATCTATCTATCTGACCAACACAATTGAGCCCAAGAAACAAAACAAGAAGCACCTCAAGCGAAAAAAAAAAAAAGTGAGAAGGATAAGAAGCACGTACAGGCAAAAAAAAAAAAAAAGAGAGAGAGCTGCTTTAGTAGCAGCAGCATAAGAACAAGAAAACAATAAGAGAAGAAGAAGAAGAAGAGAAGAACAGAAACTCTGTGGTGTAGCTGTATATATATAAATATATATATTGGAATAGGTGGTGATGATGATGGAGTTGGAGTTGTTCTTGTTTTTCTACTGGTTGAAGTTTGTTGGTATCTGTTTCTTGGTGTTAGTTGTTGTTTTAAAGATTGTAGTGTTGCTTTGGTGGAGACCCAGAAGAATTGAAGTTCATTTCTCTAAACAAGGTATCAGAGGGCCTCCTTATAAGTTCTTTATAGGCAATGTGAAGGAGCTTGTGGAGATGATGTTAAAGGCTTCTTCTCAACCTATTATGCCTTTTTCTCACAACATTCTTCCTAGAGTTCTTTCTTTCTACCATCACTGGAAGAAAATTTATGGTACTTCTTTTTTTTTTCTTGAATCTTCATCTTCATCATCATCATCACCATCTCTTTCAAATATTTTCTTCAGATACAAACAACAAAGCACAAAATCACAACTTCTCCTGGGGTGGTGACATTAATATTGTTTTTAGAGATATTAAATGTTCCTTATGTTTGGAGAGTTTTCTTCCTTCTCTATATCTCTCTCTTTATTTGTTTAATTAAAAAGCATATAGCTAAGCTACATACAGTTTTTTATTTTTATTTTCTTTTCTTTAACAGAAAATAAAAATAATAAAATTGTTAAAGCTGTGTATGGATGGTGCTTCTGTTATGATGTGTGTGTCCTTTATGATCCCATCCTCCAAAATTTGTGACTTTTTAAAGGCTTGTTTTCTGAGTTCAGGTACTTCTTTTTCAAACTTTTCAGCCTTTTTCTGTTCTTCAATGCTTGATGTTGAAGTTCTCAGTTTGGACTGTTTCACTTCTTGTTTTCTTTATCTTCTTCTTCTCTTCCCCCTTAAAATAATAACCCATCCTTCTCCTCCTACACAGCTTTTAACCCAGATTAATAAATTACCATTTTTCTCTTAAATAATTTTCTTTAATATTATTCACAAAACATAATAATAATAAAAACAAGATAATAAGAAATTAAAAAACAGTAATGTTTTTGCACTTGTTTGTATCTGGGCTATCATTTGCTTTCTGTTCTTTCCATGTCCACTTGCTTTTTGTTTTCTGATAATGAAATATGTATATGTTCGCTACCTGCATAGCTCCAGTTGTCTTCTTTCTACTCTTTTTTTTTTTTTTAATGTTTGTATATATTTATATATACATAATATAGTATGCAATATAATATATATATATATATATAAATATATATATATATATATATATATATATAATTGTAGGGTCTACAAAACTATATCTATATGTGCTGCTCCTGCTCCTCTCTGAATTAATGGTGGCCATTTTTCCTTCTCATTCCTCTTTCTGCTAACTCTATACTTACCACTTGAGGATGTGCGGTCAGTTCCTATTTGGTGCAAGAACTTGCTTTGTTTCTTTCTGCCTGTTTTTTTCCACCTTCCCCATATTTAATGAATCTCCAAACATACATATCTTATCTACTCTTCACCTTTTTTTTTTTTTTGTAACTATAATATTAATTATAATATAGAAACTAAGATTATATGCTGTGATTATGATCATGATCATGATCTTGTTCATCTCATTTCAGGTGCAACTTTTCTTGTATGGTTTGGACCAACTGTTCGACTCACCGTCTCCGATCCAGACCTTATTAGAGAAATTTTTTCTACCAAGTGTGAGTTGTATGAGAAAATTGAAGCTCACCCTTTAGTTAAACAGCTCGAAGGTGATGGCCTCCTTAGTCTCAAAGGTGAAAAATGGGCTCACCATAGAAAAATCATTAGTCCTACATTTCACATGGAAAATCTCAAAGTAAGTTCAAGATTCTACACATTCATGAGTAAAGATAGATGTACAAGCTTAAGTCCATTAGTTTAATAATTATTCTTGTTATATGGTAGTTGCTAGTACCTGTGGTAGCAAAGAGTGTGATGGATATGCTGGAGCAGTGGTCGTCTTCAATGTCTAACTCAGACGAGGTGGAGATTGAGGTTTCTGAATGGTTTCAAACCCTAACAGAAGATGTCATTACAAGAACTGTATTTGGCAGCAGCTATGAAGATGGTAAGGCCATTTTTAGATTACAAGCTCAACAAATGCTGCTAGCTGCTGAAGCTTTCCAAAAGGTTTCTATCCCTGGTTATAGGTAATTAATTAATTTTTGCTACGATTGCGCTCGCGAGCGTTCACCCATTTTAGTACTGATATATTTATTTAAAAAAATTTTAAAGGTTTTTTCCTACAAGAAGAAATATGAATTCGTGGAAATTGGATAAACAGACAAAGAAAAAGCTGATGAAATTGATCGAACGGCGGCGAGAGAATTCGAAGAATGTAAGCCAAGAAAACATGGGTAGTCCTAAAGATTTATTAGGATTAATGATACAAGCATCAAATTCATGCCCAAATGCAGTGACAGTACATGACATAGTAGAAGAGTGCAAGGGGTTTTTCTTTGCAGGCAAACACACCACGTCCAATTTGCTGACGTGGACTATGGTCCTTCTTGCAATGCACCCACACTGGCAGGTGCTAGCACGTGAGGAGGTGCTGAGGGTGTGTGGATCACGTGAGATACCCACCAAAGATGATGTTATAAAGCTTAAGACGGTAAACCCCCTCTCCCCTACTCTATCTCCAGATTATGACAAAAATCTTGTTTTGTCTCTTTGCTTCTTCTAAAAAAAAATTCAATACAATCTGCCAACTTTGCCCTTTTTTTTTCTTTTATATACAATATATTATGTTCTATTCTATACTCCTTCCTCCCCCTTATCCTCTTATTTTCAAAATAATAATAATAATGACACATAATTATAAATTTACTTTTTTGAAATAATAATTCAATAATCGAGCGTCTGTTTCGACAGATTAGATCAGATTTTGAAGAAGAACTAAAGGGTAGTTTAGTAACTTAAACTGATTATCTATGTGATCTGGTGTGCAGCTGGGCATGATACTGAACGAATCACTGAGGCTATATCCACCGACCATTGCGACCATCCGACGGTCGAAAACTGATGTAGAGCTAGGGGGATACAAGATCCCGCGTGGGACCGAGCTTCTGATACCAATCTTAGCCCTTCATCATGATCAGACAATATGGGGCAATGATGCAAATGAGTTCAAGCCAAGGCGTTTTTCAGAGGGTGTAGCGAGAGCAGCTAAGCATTCAGTAGCTTTCATACCCTTTGGGCTTGGAGTCAGGACTTGCATTGGCCAAAACTTGGCCATTTTGCAAGCAAAATTGACACTAGCCATTATACTACGACGCTTCTCCTTTAAATTGGCACCCAGCTACCAACATGCACCCACTGTCCTCATGCTCCTCTACCCACAATATGGTGCACCCATCATTTTCAAAAGACTAGTCGACCCAATTAACCCACCAAGCTAAAAGGTTCACACTCATAGACCACATACCCACCCAAAAAGAAGAAAAAATCTCAATACCCACTTATGCTTTTTTGTGTGAGAGAGTGCAATTGTGCTAGTAAGTTGATGAGTGACCCCAAAAAACAAAAAACAAAAATTACCATTGTTGGGTTTTTGAAATTTTTTATAGGATCTTTGAGTGACAAAATATCATTACATATCTATAGGATATCTACCCATCTTCTTCCTTCATCTTTACCCCCACCTCTCCTTTTGCTATTTTTCTAACCCTCTCCATGCCCATGGTTTTTTTACCAACTTATTTTACCCTGGCATGTAATTCGTAATTGTACTGTGATCCATGGTTTTCACCTAAGTGCTTACCTTGGCATTTGAGATTTCATTGAAATTTAGTGTAGGAAGACTTCGGTACATTTGCTAACAACTAGATAGCTCCCTTATCTTTTCTCTTGTACGTAATGCATTGTATATTTGCAAGCAATCTCTATACAGTTTTGTAATATTATGGTTTCATCAATCTTATATTTTTGTTGTTAATTTATTGTTAGTCACTACAAAACTCTCTCTCTCTCTCTCTTTCTCCGATCTTTTTATCATGCCCTACATTGAAAGATCAATGGTCGACTGTTTGTCTGATTAAATACAAATCATATCTATTGTTTTTGGACAAAAATCATAACAATCCTTAATTACACACGTTAAATTAGAACATCACAACAGAATGAACAAACTTCTATGTCAATGTTAGTCATATTCAAATTCAGAATTTTCAAACTTTTACTCAATGAAGCAGTCCCAAGCCTGTGGACAAGAAATGAAGAATTATGTAGCAATCAAAAATTCAAAAAATTGACTTGACACAACAGAAATTATTACTATTAACAATTGAAAAGGAAAGCACACTACATCCATACATTTTGCCTCTTGCAGGACCATATAGTTGTCTTGTAACATAACAATGTTAATTAACAATTAATTTTGGCTAATGGGTACCAGTTAAGGTTGTGCAAATCTATAGAAAGGTGCTATTTTTGGTAGCTAGATTTAAGTAAAAATTAAGCTTCTTCATGTTCAAGTTTATAGTTTTTAGGACATTGTTTTGTGCCATATTGTATTACCGACATTTAGATCATAGATATTTTCAAAAGACATTTGGATCATGGATGCCTGGCAATGCCATTGTTCCGTACTTGTCAGATTGGCAAAAAAAAAAGGTATGAGTTGATTAAAAGATTAACATGCAATTAGAATGAGAAGCTTCAAGTTGACATTATTGAAAATATGTAATAATATTATTATTGAATTCATATGCTGTTTGGAACGATGGAAAATGATTTCTTATATGTATATATATATGCTGCCTGCCCATTAAAATAATGACATTGTTTTTAATAAAAAGTTAAATATCGTTTAAATGAATTGATTATTTTTCAAAAATCAAAAATAAAATTTTCAAATGTTCTTAAATCGAAAAAACTTATAATTAAGAAAGAAAAGAAAAACTAATTACTAACGAATTAAGAAAACTAATTGCCTCTTCAAAGAAAAGGGGTAATTAATTTAAATATATATATATATATATAAAGCTTAATTAGTGTCACTACTACAACAAGATCTAAAGCAAAGGACAATTGCAGGAACCAAGGCATGAAATGTTGTTTAAAAGCAAAAGTGACTGTAATACAGCATGCAAATTAATAATATTTTTATGTATAGTATACAATGCATTTTCCTTTATAGGGGATTGGAGTCTTGAGTTGTGTTTTAGTGAAGTAAGATTTGGGACGCAGAGCAACCATTAATATATATTAAAAAAACAAAAAACACCCTTTTTTTTGTTTGTTGTTTATGTAATATGTTGAAGCTTTTTGGGATCTTCTCATGGTGTTTAGGGCATGAGCTCTACTCAAGGATTTATGGTCCCCAAGAAGCATGTGGTTAGGGATATATCTCCTCTTCCACTCTATTCTCTATTTTGGTCTCTGTTTTTATTCTTTTGTTAAAGGAATCAAAGCATGCCATGAACCATGTGATCGCTTTAATAATTACCTCATTGCTCCTAATATTCAATTCCCATTTTGTTATTTTTCATGAATATTAATTCCCTCTATCTCTCTCCTGGACACACCTTACCACAATATATACTGTTAATTGGTTAATTAATCAAGAATATTATGGTGTATAGACACGTTCATCTATATGTATTAATATTAATACTGTACGTGTCTAATTAATTGATATATGAAATATTAAAATCATAAACAATTTATAGTATAGTGCGTGCTTGCATGGGATGGGAGGAGCAAGAAGAATCACCCTTCAGGATATATATGTATGTATATAGAATATTTTAATGTAGCCATCATCCTTCATTACCCTTTTTTCTTGCTTAATATATTTTCTAAAGTTGTACATGTCTTTTGATAATAGAATCCATTTCTTAATCTTAATTACTTCTTTAATTTAACTAGTATATATACATTATAATTAATAACTGGCTGCATTCTTTTGTGCGTAATTTGTCTTGGCCATGCCTCCAAAAAATCTAATATCATAATCTATGTACCTAAACGACAAAATTAACATTCCAATTAATGCATGCATCCTCTAAAGGAGTAAATAATTTTTTCAGAAAATGCAAACTCATTTACAGTACATGTCCTTGTAATATACTTCTCTATTTTTTATTCTTTTGTTGGATGAAACCTATAATTTCCATATTAAAAGGTTCTTACACAGGTAATATTAACTATTGATGGAAATATTAAATATTTTTTTATTTAAACTTACGGTATTTAATATGTTTAAATATACAGAATAATTTTTTTTTTAGTGTGGAGGTCTAATAATTTAATTTTTTTTGACAATTTTTCTTGATGGGATTGCTAAAACAATCAGCAATACACATCTATAATGGAGTTTATTATTAATGATAATTAGTGATCACATGATTACCCCATTGAGAATCTACACCCAGGAAGCCAGCTTATAGTGCTACTGGCTATTATCAACTGAGACATGAAACAAAGTGCTCATAGATTCCTAATTACTAAGCAAATGATATAGGTCGTTCTAGAGTCATTATTAAACAAAACCCACATTAGTTTAATCCCATATGTCTCTGTCTTTGCACCCATGCCAAAGCTATTGAGCTGGCTAGTTTCTAGTTTCTGCCCTTGATTAATGCAAATGGGTAGCTCTTTTTTTGCATGATTAGCCATTTCCATGCCTCATGATACATATAATATAAGTGACATTTTCTCAATATATAAACATCCCAGTATGCTTAGCTGGATTGTCAAATCTTCCTTGCCAAAATTTATATGATTGCTTGGAGATTACTAATGGAAGGACTTCTGAAAGGATTCTGACCACAGAAATTTGTCTTTTTTTGACATTTCTTTTTTTTTTTCAGAAAAAAAAAAACCACCAAAGTTAAAATTTAAATTTTCTGAACTATAAAAGATATCCAAAATTGAAATTATTAGTTGAATAGCAGTAGCAAGAGCATTTGATGCTATGGGAAATGTGTTAAAGCATTGCCGCTACAAACATTCATATGACAGGATCCAATTATGCATGAAAAATACAAACAGATTATCCCAAGATTTGTTCCCATTTAGTGTTGGCCTGTGGCACTCAAAGATGACCTGAAAATACTACTAAATATATGTATAAACAATATTCACTTCTTCTAAGGCAGCAGAAGATTACACAAGCTAAATACAAAATCAAATAAGTACAAAACTTCACTCTCTTTAGTGTCCCATATTTCATTGAAAAATAAAGGGAAGCTATACCTAATGTTGACATTGTTATTTTGTTGTAAAATAAATGGTATCTAAGTGCTTTGTTCTTGTAAGGTTTTCCATTGACAAAAGTTCAAGGAATTCACTCCATTGTCCTCATTCAAGCACTTAAAAAAATCTCTTGAAATGGAGCTGTTGTCTCAGATTGGGACCAATTATTGATAAGACTAGTCCAAAGCTTCGAAAAAGATTGAAAGAAAAGACAATTGAGGGAGCAATTTTATTGCTTCAACAACCTGATTTTAGCCTTAGTTATTACAACTGTTCTTCTTCTTTCTTACATTTAACTAGAATTAAGAAGATGATGTAATGTTCTCTGCAAAATTTGAATACTAAATGGTTGATCGGTATTTAATCAGTTTAATTTAACTTGTGCTATTTTTAATTTAATAATCAAAGTCTTCATGAATATTACGAAAAACTCAAAATTAAGTTTTCTATCACCTTTAGTAAAAATGTTTTGATCTCCTTCTTAATAAAAAAATTTCAAAAGTTATGAAAAATCTTCTTTTGCTTATATCAAATGGGGGCACCCATAATCCTGTAAGTAATGAGTTCAAGATTTAATGGGTACCAAAAATCATGATTCTTGAATTTTAATATACCCTAAGGTCAAATACTAATCACTCTATAAATCTATAATATTACTCTATATATATATATATATATAGACAGTGCAGATTTATAATATGATATGTGACAAAAAAAAAAAGAAGTTACTAAAAAATAATAAAATGCATATTAATTATGTGTAAATAAACAAATATGATTTCTAAGTTAAAAAACAAAGTGCATTAAGGACAAAATTAGCTAAAAGGGGCCACATTAAAAAATAAAATAAAATAAATTGAGAGGCATCATCACATGGGAGTACCAATCACAAAGAGATGCAAATGAGACAGTGGCAGAGGATTTGGTGGAGCCACATAAATGCACTACTTACTCAATTGTAGGCTGCTAAACCATCATCAATTTGGACTTGTTTAAGGTCTTTTGAAGAATTTTTTTTTTTTTTTTTTTAATTATAGATCATAATCAATCTCCAATGAATTATGAACAAAGCAGCATTTCTGAATACACATAATGTGCACCCATTAAAATCTGTGGCATTCACTGACCAAAGAATGACACATTGGAACTATGCTGGTAATTTTAGTGACAATGCCACCTGTGCCATTCCCTTTTCTTTATTGTGTTGTTGAAGAATAATGTTACAACAAAATCAGTTGAAAAAGATTGATCGAAGGGGAAAAAAAAAGGAAAAATTAAAATATATGAGAAGAATCTACATGTGTAATGTTAAGCTAGATGTGCATAATAAAGAAGTGCCATGTGCTAATGCTTTAAGCAATATTGTAAATGAGTGAACACTTGAAAATATATTCTTCACATTTTCATTTATTGTCAACCATATGGAATCATAGCTTAAACTAATTTTAAGAAACTTTAAATTTTGACTTATGATAAAATTTACATATAGTGGGATTTTTTTTTTCTTATATTTCAAATATGGAAAAGAACAACGAAAGTTGAGTAGTTAAATGATATAATTCTTTCAAAAATATCAATAAATTAAGGATTTAATTGTTACCTCCCTTTCTTTAATATAATTTGTACAAATATTTAAATTAATTTATTAAATGTAACCAAATTCTTTTTAAAAACAAATTGGTACTTTGAAAATTAACATTTAAAGTGTTTTTCGTGCAAATCCAACCTGTTAACGTTTAAACTTTGCACATCTCTATTTCCTCGTAGGCACTAGAACTCTACTTTAAATGGCTAAAATATAACATATTATATATAGATGCATGCATAATTTGAATTTTAATACAATTTTACTACAGGTCAACCCCTATCAATAGTGTTTTAGACTAAGTTTTCAATATAATGTCAATTCCACTTTAAATAATGAATTCTGATGAGAGATTCACGCTTGAGACCCACTATTTTGTGCTAATAGTTTAGACAGCACTATAAATAGAAAAAATACTCAAAAAAAAAATTATATTCAAACTTTTGTCTACTCAATAAATATTGCACTTAAAAATCAGATTTATAATGCATATATCAAGTGTTTTATACATGATCAATACAAAACATGACATATGTATATATATGTGTGGATGTGCGTCACAATTCCAGTCACTGGATATATTACATTCGAAATAAATAAGAATTCTTTAAACTATATATCGTACAGATAAATAAATCTCCTAAGCTAAAAAGGCTCAAATACAGGCATTTTAACAAGCTAGATGCATGCATATATGTTTCTATATTTATGATAGTTAACATCCTTATTTTTTGGTCAATATGTAGATTAAATCTTTTAACATGTGTATAATAGTTAAGTTTTATAGGCAATTCCTTGGATCACCAAAACACTAGCTAGTTTTCTGCAGGAAGTTAACAATGTGATGTATGACTTAGGCCTCCTTGTTATCTGCATCAACTTTTAAGCTTTACGCATAAATTAAGAAGTTGCACACGACAAGCCATGTATATATATGTCATGATTATATATTATATGTATGCCCTCAGAAAAATTCTGTTATTTTGATGCTGTTCCTGATTTGAAGATAAGGGTTGGTCTAAAATCTACTCCTGGACCTAACCTATCTAATATAATTTGCTAAATAGTCATATAATTTACTATTATTATTGTTATGTACAGCCCATGTAGGGTAAGCTTAGTGCCATTGCGGGTACGTCAAGTACCGTTTTAACAGGGACAGAAATGTGGAAAACTGAAAGCAGAACAAAAACAGGTTGATAAAGGACACCTAGGTGTTATCCAATGCTAAAATTATATAACTTGCTGCAGGAGCCGAGTGAGAAGGATAGCCATTCAGTTAAGTTCAGTTCAGTTATGTTACAAAAAAGGACACCTACGTGTGCATCTACGGCTAACTCATAATACTAGCTTGTGGCTTTTGAACCTAGCAGTATTATCAGCTCATTTCTCAGAGTTCGTTGGGCTATGAAGTACTCTAGCTCCAGGTGAACTAACTACATAGCCCCAGGTGAACTAACTTTGTACCCGGTTTTAGTTTTAGGCCCAACTTGACAATTGTAAAGAATTAATTGCCAGATTATTATTTCACAACTGTTCAAAAGCTACGCCAATTGCCAAGCTCCCTCTAATATAGGATCTCTGGTGCTTTTGCTTCAGTTGTTTTTATGTGTTGAGAGCGATGATGAATTTTATGAAGGAAGCAGATTCTCCAATGGACATCTTTTGCTTGATTCTGAATCAAGCAAGTAAATGATGAAACTAAACTATAGCACCAGGACCCTACTGCGAGGTGCAAATGTAGTACTAAAGACGACAGTGCCAAACCAACTCCATTTTCAGATTTCAGAGAGCAAAAAGTAGTAACATGTTTGGGTCTCCAACCATCTGCAACCGCAAGCTGCTTGCCTCTCCATAGGTGAGGAACTGCTATAGCCAAAAAGGGATGCTGCGGTTCTGTACTTCCATTGAGCATTCAAGAGTCATCTGCATCAATGGCCATAGAAATGCAAACAAATCAGGCCTGCTTAAGTTCTATTTGATGTATTAATGATACAGATTAGAATAGCATACAAGAACCGATAGCAAACATTTAAAATCTCAGCGGTTCATTTGAATTTCTTACTGTGTTTATGTCCTACAGTTGAACATCATACAAGACTCCGGAAATAAGATTCAAGTTAATGCAACTCTGATTTTCTTCATTACATTTGTCTTGTTGTGTATACCGTATCATTGACACCTCAGATGGTATTTAGCTTGATCATTCCAGAAAAATTAGTATTTTAAGAATTCAAGGAAGAATGATAAGCGATGTTCACAAGTTATCAGCAGCTGGAATTCCAATAGCAGCATAATATATGGACTATAACAGCACATGGCATCATTTCTGAAATAAAACAAAAATGATAACTTCGCGAAAGATGAAAGTACATGCTAGCCATGAAGTAATCAATCCATCAACAAATACCTGGAAGAAATGTTCAAAATCCATACATTTGCAGAAACGCAAACTGTCCAGCTACCTTCCTATTTGTAACCTGACTGTGTAACAGCCCTAGCAAAGATTTAACAGGAACTCATCTTCCACTTCTCCGTTAACTTCCATTTGTTTCCAACCTTCCAAATCATATCCGTTGCCTCCATTCTCAACGCATTATTCCTGCCAGGACTCAATTAACATGAGAGCTTATGTCTGTTTGATCTCCACTCAGAGCTTGCACAAAAACAGATCCATCTCGGATGGTTTTAATTGAATATTGTGCTACTTAGCTATTTGCTTCCCGATTGTATCAAGTTGAACTGAAGTATCCTAACCAGAGCTTCAATACATTCTTCAAAAAAATTAAACAGAGATTATGAATCTGTGCAAATGACAAGCATAATGCAATGAAACAACAAAGAATTAAATAAACTAAAGACTTTGCAACAAAAAGTAAATTAATAAGCAAGAGATGCTATATATGGATCCAACTAAAACCTTCCAAGCATCCACATATCTGATCATCCCAGGGCAGCAACCACTGGTATCACATCCTTCAGCAAAACAAGATTTGGCTCATAGACAGCCAAAATAAAGTTGCCAATCACATAAATTACCAAATATCAGTGGCTCAACATAATATGTTGTATGAATTGTAGCAAACCCCAACATCATCTTCCAACATTGGGAAGTAAGGCTTACAGGCTTCCTATTTTGCCCCTGGAAAATGCAGCAGAAATTATCAATAATGTCCTCAAGGAAACTGCTGCAATGCCAACTGTTATGGAGAATATCAAGATTTTCAAAATACAAAACCTAAAACATCTTCATATTAGCAGGCACGACTTTTTATATGAACTGATACACCAAAACCCAGACGAGAAATCCAGAAGAAAGTTTCCCAAACCAAAATAAATTCTCATAATATCATCATGCCTTCAGAAAAATATACACTCTTAATACGTTCAAACTTCACCGTGTAACAGATCAAAATAGGAAGACTGTTTATGTCTTCTAATATGAGAAATCTTTCAGATACAACAAAAAAGAAAGTGCACTCCCATCATCCACCAACTATTTGTGAATTGACTTGGCATTCATCTTGCAAGTTTATAAAGAAATTGAAACTAGAACTGAGAGGAAGGGAGAAGGTGAGAAAGGAGAATTGATACACCAGGACAAGTTTTAGACATACTCATTACTTAACAATTTTGCTGCTACATTCATTTAAACTAGACATATTCATTACTTTGCAATTTTGCTGCTACATTCATTTAAACTAGAAAACTATATGTCCTAAAACAGAAATGGAAAAAAATGGAAAAGGACAGTCTATCCTGCTTCTTTACAAGGAGATATGCTGTTAAAACAAATATTTATCAGATTCTACAGCTACAAACAAAATGAATTTGACCAACAAAAAAAAAAAAACCCAAATATCCCTGTCATCTAAAAGGAATACTATTATCAGCAGAAACTAAATTTCTGACCTCCATCAAATGTTCATCATTTGATATATGGAGGGAAAGACGGAGATTTGTCACCAGTTCTTCTTGCTCCCAACTTAAAGGTCCTGCTGCATACAATGCCTCCATAGTGCAACGATAGGCGTGCAACTCTAGCCTATGGACTTCAGCATCCAATTCCTCATTTGTGGGAAAGAAAATATTCCCTGCTTCATATCCCCGGTGACAAAAAGATTCTGCATCACTACAATTGCTATCAATATCTTCAACAAAACCTGCATGATGACGTATTTTATAGTAATTTTTGCTAGCTAAGCTACAACTACCAACTGAGCTAGTAACACTATCTTCATCACTGGATTCTAATTCTATCACAGAAGAACATCCAACTGCATGAGTTTGTTTTCTTCTCTCAACATCCATTTCAGTAAAACCAGTTTGGCTGTAAAAAGAAGAATGCATGAATTTTTCACCCACCATTTCTTTTGGGAAAGCAACATCATCTACCTGTTTAGCAAATGAAAATTGATTTGCTGCAAGCACTCGATGCAGTCTGCCCTCTTTCTCAACTGCTATAAATTTTTGGGTAGGACCTTCATATGTTTCAACTTGTTTATAGCCATATGGCCCTCGCTTCAAAGTTCTACAGGAAACAATATTGGATTCCTGGATTTTTTCCTTGTTCCTCATAGGAAAGGAACCATCTTTTAAACTTTTTTTTGTCATTTGAACATTATTCTCAGAGTTTCGCTTGAACTTCAGAGTTAAATATTCATCTTGTTTTGTATCTACACAGCTGCCAGAATCCTGGACAAAAACACAGAATGGATAAATATAGATCTCAAAAGTCAAAATAAAGTAAAATTTATGAAATTGTTATTTTTCAAGCAATAAAAATAAAACATGTGCAGTAAGTGGTAACAAGATCTATGACTCCAACATTACAAATGGATACCTGTAATTTAGATGCAAGAATTAGACAACAAGAAATTACTGTCACATTCTTGTCCACACTGGACAAAACATTTGTTCAAATGCTCAGCATAGCACAAAAAAATTTCAACTAAAGCAGTTCGAATACAAGGTTCACACATATATCTTTGTGTATTTCAATGGCACAAATTTATGTTAAAGCTAATTTGTTCATGTTGAGAGTACCTTTCCAATCACAACCCACTTTTCATCTTGCCAAGACTGCCTTGTGCGGATGCCAAATTTGCTCACTTTGAATTCAAGAGACGAACCCAGCTTCCTGGCCAAGAAGTATTTTTTGTCCAACACCTTAGTTATTGTTGCCATTTTCCAAGAAAAATCATCAAACAGCTCCACCACATCTCCAGGAGCCCGGTTCTCCACAATTTCAGGTACCGGAGGGCAAGGCCGAATGAGCCTCCTAGATATTTTCTCCACTGCTGCCTCATTAACGGTGCCTGTATGCCCCTCATATCTAACTGTAAAAGTATGGCCATTACCACAAATAATCTCAGCACAACGCCAAAATCCTGATGGAACACCAATTTTGCTCAAGACTTCCACTTTACTCCCTTTCTTAAATCTCATGATTGCTACAATGTCACAAGCCTGTAAAGAGGAACAATTGCATTGAAATTAGAACACAAAGCAGATCTGTGAATGCAAATTTTTATTTAACAATAAAATTGAACAACCATTGGAAAGCTCTGAAATGATCGAACAATCACAGATTTTAGAGGTGAATTGAGGAATTAAATGGACAGATTAAATCAAGCAAAAGATTTTTCAACTAACAGGAAGCAAATCATGTCTAAATATCCGGATATGAAAACAATTGCCCTTCTACTGGTTCATTGATACAAAAAAAATTAGAACACACAAGTGGATTTAAAACTGAAAAATAAATCAAGAAAAACAGTTTGAATTCAGTTCATAGGTCTCTGACATCTCTCATTTTCTGTGTTCAACTTTGATCCAACAATTAAATCTAGAAGCAAAATCACACAATGCATACTAATATTATCTTTCATTAAAAAACATAACAAAATAACAATGACAACAAGAAGAAGAGATATAAGAAATTCATGAGATCACTCACAGCAGATTCAGTAATAATCCGAAAAAATATATATATATCAACAGATAACAGACTAAGCTCTGTTTGATTGCTGAGAAAATGCAGGAAAAAAAATATAAAAAGGAATCCAAGTTATGCATATCTAAATTAATCTTATTTCAGAAAACAAAGAAACCAAAACTAATTCAGAATCTATTAAAAAAAAAAAAAAAAAAACCCTCCAATCCAAAAAGGCCCTATAATTAGTATATCACTAAGTTGAAGTTTTATATCTATTTTCAAAACATAAAAAAGCAGCTAATAACAGAAAGCTTTTTTAAAAAAAGAAGGAAAAGAAGAAAACATATAAATAAAATTATGTCTTTTACTTTAGTTTTTCCTTTCTTCTTACCGATTTGCCAGCAACCAAACAGAGGTCAAGCCCAAAAAAAAAAAAAAAAAACAGAAACAAAAAAAGACCGGACAGGAACAAAAAAAAAAAATCAAACTTTGCTGCAGCATACACTAATCAAAACTAAACCCAGATGAAAATTCCGAAGAAATAACAAAATTTTAAGTGAATTCAATTAGAAAAATAACAAATGCCGAGAATTCAATTAGTGTTTGTTAATAATGGGCATTGAATTAAGAGAAAAAGGGGGAAAGAGAGAGAGAGATTTTTGAGTCACCTTCACTTTGATTCTTCTCTCAATTATTTTCAATTCTCAATTCCCAAAAATTAAAGATGGTTTGTTTCTGATTTTTGTTTCTGGATTTTGATTATTTAATGGAATTGTATCGTTATTAGCTGTGGAAGAGGAATTTTTTAAAAAAATTATATAAATTTTAAAAATTTTATGATTATTTTAGTTTATAGTTACTTCTATTTTATTTTAACCACTATCATTCAAGAGTGTATTTTATTATTTAATAATAATTATTAATAAAGTAAATTTTTTTTCTCTAAAATAAAGATTAGTAATCAAAAAAAGAATATAATATAATTTCCATGCCAAGTTGCCGACTACATAAGAATAGCTTGTAGAGGTGGAATTAACTATTTTTGTTTTAATAAGATAAATTATTATTAACTTAAATTTATACGTTAATTGAAATTAAATTTTTGAGCAATGTATTAATTAATTAATTAATATATTTTATTAAAATATTTTATTAATATTGTATTAATATTAACAAAAGTTGATGTAATTGCTGTTTAATTTTTTATAAAATAAATTATTTTAAGTTTCTATTTATTATTTACTATTATTAATAAAAAATTATTATAGTAATTAATTTTTTTTTAAAAGTAAATCTTATTTTATTTTAAAAGTAAAAAAAAATAATATTATTGTATAATTCACATCTCAATAAAAATATAATTTTGATGTAAAAAATTATAAAGTAATTTTTTTGTATATTATATCTCTTGGATGAATATGTGTGTGGACAATTTTAGGTTATTTATTTTATTATCAACTAATTAAAAGGATGCCATAGTCATCTTGTTCTAAATTTTTCCATAAATGGTGGTAATAATATTTGCTTTAGTACATAAGTGGGATTTGCTTGGAGAATGACTTCTCATCAAATATGAAAAGTGTGGTTACCTCATTTTCTTCATTTGATTGAGATGTTCTTATAACATAATATTAGAATTACAACAAATTATGTTTTATATAAATTTAATTAACATTTCTAAGTTTATTACTCTCTTATATAGTTTGATGTAAATTATTGCTCATTCTTTTACTTATTTTTACTATATTTTGTGTAGTAAAATTATTTATTATATTTTAACATCAAATACTAATTTGAATACATAAAAATATGAGTTTCAAGATGAGGTTCAAATTTTACATTTTTTTCCTCCTCAAAAATTTTTTTGAAAATAAAAATTTAAGCAATTATTTCTTTTCTTTTCTTTTTTTGAGAGAGATTAAGCAATTATTTCTTAAAAAATTTAGTGATTAGCAATGGTATTGGCACTTACATTTTATTTAAAGCTTGGGAATTATAGTTAAGAATTAGATTATAAGTAAATTTGCTTTGTTCTATTCTTGACATTTAGTCCTTAATTATAATTAATATTTAAGTGATAATTTCTGAATTATATATTAATTATCATAGATTTACTCTTAATTGAATTTTAAAAAAATTACATGCTAATTGTTTTTGAGAAATTTTTATGTGAAAGGTGTGAGAGTGGACCTATACTCCAAATTTAATAAAACTTACCATAAAATTAGGATATGTTTATACTTGTATCATGCATCATGAATTCGAAATAGATAAATATTTTTCATCATGAAAACAATTAAGTGAAAAAGAATTGGAGCAATTGCGAGGGATAATGGAGCTGAGATTTTTTCATTGAGAGCTGAGATTATTTCTTCTAACAGAAATTAAAAAAGATTATGCATGTGTATGAGGCAAAGAAAGAAAAGCATTTTTGAAATGGTAATTAATTTATTATGAATCATTTTGAATTTTGTAAGGTTTATGTTCATGCATTCGAGGGGGAAAAAAACTCATCAAACTCTTAAGGGAGGCATCATTCATTTGAGTTCCATTTTTATTTTTGCTTTATACACAATTTAAATACGTGAGGGAAAAAAACTATATATTTCGTACAATTGAATTAATGTAGACCACAACATGTCTATATATATATCAATGTGAATTATGTACAAAATTAAATAATAAAAGTACATTTATAATAAAACTAGTTGTGAATCTATGACTGAAAAATAAAATTAATTAATTAATTAATAATTAATAAATTAACAATAAAATATATCAGATTAATTTTATTATTTAATTTTTGTTGCCATGATTTTTTAATTATAATAGGATTAGTTCTGGTTTCAATTTTAACTAATTTCAATCTCAAATTTAAATAGGCTAATTTAAAGCTAAACTGATCTGTGATAACCCATACCTAATGTGAATTGGCTCATGTATATGAATCAAAATATTATTTACACAAAATTTTCCTTGTTTGATGTTCTAATCATACGATGCAAATGCTTTTTAGAAGCATCTTTAATGATATTAGGCCAAATGTAATAATGATAATATAATTATTAAAATTAAAAAGTTTTTAGCTTTAAAAAGATTCTAAATTTGAAACACTAATAAAATTATAAATAGAATTTGAATGATTCGAATAATTTTCCATTACAACAAAATAATAATAATAATAATAATTTTCATGAATTCATGCTATATTATATGTTGTGGTGTATCACAATTATTTCTTTGAGAAGTCCTTGACAAGAGGCATGGAATACCAACGGGTCAAAACCAGATCCATCATGCGACTTGAATTTTCAATAGCAGCCGAATTGAACCAATTGCATTCTTTGACTATAGACTTGGATAGAATCATTCAACAGGAAAATTTTATATATAAAACTTGGTTAGTCTTTTAATTACAATTAATAAACAAATAAATACATAAATATTATCAACTTCCGATTCTATGTATGTGTTGGTTACAACTGCCTATACTGTCTCCATTAAACAAAATTAGAGTTTTTTTGTTCCCAAATGGTAAGTATATTTTTAAATTATTATGTAAGATCAATTAAGATGTTCATATTATTTGATAATTAATGTAGAATTTTTTTTTTTTATGAAATTGTTCTCAATTGCACATATTAAAAGCTTCTTCCAATTATGCAATTTAAAATGGTTGATATAAGTTGATAATCGTATTTAAAAATTTTAATTAAGTAGTCTGAATATCGAATCTAAACATATATATTATACGGATATAGTAAATAAAATAAAATGGTTTTTTTTATTTTTTTGGAAAACAAATAAAATGGTTTCATTAGTAACTTTTCGGCCAAGTTTATTATTATCTTTTTGTATAGCTTTAGGGAAAAGGTGAAATGCCTATTATGGTTTCAACTTGATAACCAAGTTATAGTTTCAACTTCATGACCAAGTTGAGTTGTTAAGTACGTATAGCCATATATAAAGCATGCCTTGAAAGCAATTTTAATTTTTTTTTTTTTTTTTTTTTGTTCTGAAGTAACATTACATAGGATATCTTTTTCAACAATTTTCCTTGTCAAATAATCAACTAATATTCTTCTAAACCCACAAAAAGGAGAAAGCCAAAAAGAAAAGGATATATATATATATATATATATATATGTTATTATAAAGTTAAAGAATCGCTATAATTGCCAGCTCCATCCTTTTTTCGGGTATATATGTGTGATGGGTATGTTTGCTTGGAAGCAAAACTCAAAAGAGTTTGCATAAAACAAGCCAGTAAGTACGTTATGTAATAGAACAACATAAGCTGTTGCATTGCGTTACATTTCATAAGCCATAACAGCCTTCCTTCTCCTTGTTACTTCGTAAAATTAATGATATGAAATATATGCAAACCTATATCTTCTGACTAGTTATATATATATATCCGCAATTCCAAATATGGGGGGTTTGGTGGCGCATTATAATGAAGTGGAGGAAAAGATAAACAGTGTTTGAGCAGATATAGGTTAGGTGCCTTTTAATCATCTCATCTCATTGAGCAATGACAGCCCTCTTAGTAATAAAATAACAATGATGATAATGTGTGGATTGGTGGTATAATTCTTAATTGGAAACACTTTATTGTTCTTTTCTAGCAATACTAACAACTGCATATATATACATTGAGTCATTTTAGTTATTAATGATGTATATATGTTTGTGTCATATATAAGATAATATTTGAATTTGATTGACTGCTAGGTTGGCCCAAAATGGATGATATCGGCAAATAATGAGTTCTGAGTTTGGACAACATTGCATTCTACAGCACTGCTATTTAAAATTTATTCTATTTTTACTAATTTAATTTGATTTGAATAAAATGATAAATACTATAAAAGTTTTTAACAATTAATTTAACATTTCTATAGAAGATGGTTAAGCGATAACAACTTCTATCAACTAATTCTAACCTTATCGGTAACAAGATCACATTTTCAATTACGAACGAGCAAATACAAGGTGAATTCATTGAAAGCGAAATGTTTTTTGTTTTCAATAATCTCCTAGTGAGATAGTAAAGTAAAAGCCAAGTATTCTATACCTTATTTTTCAGAATTAAAATTCTGAAACCAAGTTTACAAAAGAGGCATATGGCTTATTTCCTTGCAGGGGATGATCTCTAATTGAGATAACAATAGAAGCTAATTGCAGCTCCAGTCATAAATTCAATACAGAAATCATAACCAGAAAACTCAAAACAGAAAAAAATAAATGAAGACAATTATAATTGCCGAGTGTTGACAAGGTAATCTCGCTATAGCATGGCAACAGCAAAACAAATCACAGAAAGCAGAATTCCAGTTCCCATACAATAGCTACATTATGAAATTATATGAGTTCACCGCTAGGCTTCTTAGTGGAATGAGAAAAAACCCAAAGAGTAAAAACGCAGAGAAATAGAATTAGTGGGATGAGGTGAACTGCATTTTCTCCCACTGATTTGCGATGCAGACAGATTTCCTTTTTTGCGGCATCAGAGTTGAGACTGCATACCTCCGTTGGCAGGTCATCAGAAGCAATGGCATCTGGAGATAAGATCACTGATAACTCATCTGAGGACCTGCCTGATGACCTATACATTCTTCTTAGGAAGAACAAGAAGAAGAAAACAGCAACAGCAAATAGGAGAAGAATATTGTGCTAAAACCAATAATTTAAAGGTTTCATATAAAGGGGAAAAGAGAGAAAAATCTGTGATTTAAAGGGGGGGATGACTTCGTGCCTCGTGGACTTTTCTGTAAGCTGCTTCCGAAGCCAGTAAAGGCATTCATGTGCATGTGACTTAATTGTAGTGCACAAGGAAAGTTAATACCTTTTTGTTTTAACAATTACAATTAATACAAGTCAAGATCAGATCAAACAACGTAAACAGATAAATGAAAGGTGGGATACTATGAGTTTTGCTACCAGCGCATCTACCACCAATGAATTTCGCTGTATCATCTTAACTAATCTTCCACTTTCACAAGTCAAAAACTTGAATCTAACACCAGTTTCATGAATTTAGCATCTCAACTCAGGTAAATTTTACAACATGTAAAATTGTGCTCTTACAAAATGCAGTTGTTGCAAACTTGATGCCAAACATGCAAAATACGTTAAACAGGCATGCAGAGGCATCCTAAGCATGCATCCAAATAATGGCCCATTGTCACTTTTGGGATATCATCAAAAATAAACAAAGCCTTCTGAGCAACTGTCAAGTAAAAAAGAAGGATGCGAACAGCACAATGACATATTATCCTTACATTTGGTTGACACAATACACTTAAAGTGTACTGAAGCTTTTGCATGTGTTGAAGCCCACAAAACTGAACAACAAGGATAAATAATAGCACCCAAATGTGTCAGCATAATACTTGCACATCCTTTTGAAATTGTTATAACAGGACAAGCTACGGCGTATCATATAACTTTCCTCTTGATAAAACATTGTAAGAAGTTAGTTATTTCCTTCCTTACTCTATGTAGAATTTACTTCTGAATGGTCGAAGTGGTTTGTCAGAAGACTGACTAAACTCACAGCCAATCTCAACTTCCATCAATCTATGATTTTCCTTTGAACGGTTCATTGAGAAAGACATGCTCAAATTATCCCCTGCAGTCACAGGAGCAGGTGGATGCAAGATGAAAACCTGTACACAGGGACAAACATTCAATAAGAAAAATAATACAACTGAAGAAGTGATCGACCATAAATTTACAAAAGTTAACACCACATAGAATATAAACAAGTTATTTTGGTTTATTTATTTTTTATTTGTACCTGCTGGCCCCAGTGAGTGCCATTATCTACACTAGGAGCGGTTGTCAACTCAATCTCTTGCTTGGCTGGATCATCCCCTCTTCCCTAGTGTCCCATGAACATAAACAAGTTATATTGCACGGGTTCTTGAGACATTAATGTGCCAAAAAAGAAAAAAGAATCATGATGCTCAACTTACTCTAAAATGAACATCAAACCATCCACCAAATGCAGAGAGTCTTGTGTCTTCCATAGTGACTGATGACAAAAAGTTTGACCTGATATTAATGATGTCATTGACAGTGGCTGTCAAACAATCAATCTCCTTTACAACTGCAGCAGTCCCTATAACTTGATTTGGATGAAGGTTTTGCCACAGTGACGTCTACAGAAATTTATACCGGTGCCTTTTAAAATTAGAATATAGCAAAAGCATGTGGATCATTGCGCAGAAAAAAAGAAGTTGGGAGTCTAAACTTTTTTAGATTCATTCATATAATAACTCTATAAGAAGGATAAATAGCATCATCTGTCAGATAGATATAAGAGCAGCAAAACATATAAAAGCATTCCTGAAATAGATCAAGAAATAATTTAAGGACGTTCAAAGGATGTTGATTCACTATTGATAGATGGGGCACCCAAACTCCAAAAGAATCAGAGGCAAGAAATGAAAACAAATGAGCATGTAAAAAATGATCCAATTTACGATTTAATATTTCAGCAATGATTTACCATTCACCAAGATCCCATGAAATAAAACATTGCAGAGGAAAGTACAAAAGAAATCAGTGCCTATGTACAACGTTAATCAAACATTACACAATCAAAATCAATCAAAAAGTTACAATGTCAATGGATAAAGCAAGCCACTAGGCCAACTGTTGCTGAAAATGACCATTAAACTAGTTGTTTAACCCTTCAGAAGCAAATGGTTTCTCACTCTCCTTTTTTTTTTTTTTCTTTAAATTTGGCTTTGTTTCTGGAGTCTATGCTTACTCAAGTATGTGTGAGAGGACAGTTTGCCCTTAGCCTCCTGCATAGATAGCCACTAGCTGGCCTTCTCGCTCCACATACCTCGTGTTGACAAACTTGGGGACGTGCTATGTCAATGTGACCAGAATTTGTATCATACAGATAGGTTTGGCTATCCAGAACAACAAAACAACATGAGTTCTTTTATCCTACATTTTTTGAATAGCAACAAGCCATTAACATTAAGAAAAAAATCAGAGTGAGATCCAGAACTAACCTGCAAATAATATTTTCTTTGCTCTTCCTGAAAAGGCCGAGTTAAAACACTCATATCAACACCATAATCAGTTTTGGTGTCCTCCAGAAAATTATACCAATCGTCCATTGCTCCAATGTAATCACCCTTTTTCTGATCTCCTAGTCCAGACCTAAGAGGTGCCATCCACATGCGAGCATGGCTAGGATACCTGAGATATTCCAACTAGAAAATCAATAAAAAACACAGTAAAGACAAACACTACGAAATGAATGACATTAAATGGCTTACATGATTCCAGTGGACCTCAACCAGCGGTCACGAGCACAAATCACTGAATCAAACATAGATTCACGAAGAAGGAAATACCCCATCCACTCTGAGATTATCACATCAACTGCAATACAACCGAGAACTCAGCATCAAATGCCAACCATAGAAAATTGAATTGCACTATAAGTAAGCGTATCATCAGCTTCAAACCTTTCTCAGGCAAAGTAACATCCTCAACAGAACCTTCAATAATTTCAACAACATCTTGAACATTGTTCGACTTCACCAATGAGCGAGCATGCTCCGCCATCTTAGTTGCTTCTACTGCATAAACCCTCCTCGCACCTGCCTGTGCTGACCATATCGCAAGAATTCCACTCCCTGTTCCTACATCCAACACGACCTACACCACAATTTTTTTTAAAAAAATGTATTCAATTTCTCCTATGCCTTGTCTGGATTAGATTATTTGCAGTTCGATTTGATTCAAAATCGTAATCGTAACGGTACAGAAGCGAAAGAGAAGTGTACCTTTCCATGGAAATGGTGCTTGTTTTGAAAAATAGCGTTATAATAAGCGTCCATGCGGACACGATCACAGAGCATTTCTTTCTGGTGATAGAGAAAGGCGTAGGTGCAAAAATATTGAGCAAAATCCACACCTTTATCGACGACCGGCGGTGTGAGTGGTGGTCCGCCATTGCTTCCGGCTGTGCGGTCGCCGTTATGGTGGTGGTGGCTGCCCATTTTGTGTACTTGCTGCGCACCGTTAGAGAGACGCGGGGGTTTTAGGGCAACGCTGATGTGGGAAGTGGCAATGGAGGTTTAGTTTAGTTGTAACTTTAGAGTCAACCGTCATCATAAGGTGGAAAAAACGAAAAAAGAGTTTAGTTCACCTTGCTATTATAATTTTGAAATATATTTATTTTTGGTATTAAAATTTTAATTTTTTTATCAATTACAAAAATTTTATTTTTATTTAACTTAAAATACCTCAAATATATCCTATTAAATTTAACATATATGACAATCAGAATAAATATATTTTTAATATCTTCACCATATAAGTATACTATTAAATTTTTTTTTACAAAACCTTAAAACGTATTGCTATCTTTAAAAAAAATTAATTTGAAAAACAAAATTACTTATTATATTATGTTAACTGGTTATAACTTTTAAAAATATTACAATTATAGTTTAAAATCTAAATTAAACATTTGTGATCTACCATATATTATTTTATGGTCAACCATAAATTGAAAAATTAACATATCAAATTAAATATATTTTTATATACTTTAGGAGATGATTTAAATTAAACCACAAATCAATATATAATAAAAATAAAATTATTATATAATTGAGAACATAGTAAGTTTTATGATTAATTTAATTTTTTTATTGTTAAACAAATATACTATTTTTAGTAGTGATATAAATATCATGCATCTAATGTGTATGGTTAATGCTAATTTCTTTAATGTAAGTGAAGTTGAATAAAATAATATTTTAAAAATTATTGAGGTCATAAATATAAAAGATGACTTAAATTAAGAAAATAAAAATACATAATGATCAAAATGATTTTATCAAAACTAATAACGTAGTAAATAATTCTATACAACTTCATTTGAGTAGTGAAGATATTGACTTTGTCATTATCTTCAACAAATCCAATAAATCATATGAAAATAATTTTGAAAAATCTAACAAATAATATGAAAAATTGAATTTACAAGTATAATTAATCTTATTTATCAAATATGAATTTCTACAAAAATTGAAAGGTAGTATATAAAAACTTAATGAGATCTAAATTTAAATTAATTGAAGACGATGAATAATTTTAAATAATTTAGTTATAATATTTTATTTTTTTAAAACAAAAATGTACGGTAATTATTATTCTATACAATTTGATTCAATCCAAACCCAATCATCAAATTTTTACAAATAATATAGCCCAATTGCCTAAAAAAATGAAACATTTTCAATTTGTTCAAATTTAATTTAGTCGACTTAAAATAAATATTTTTAACCAAAACCAACAAAGTTAATTTTCAATATTTAAATTATTATCCAAACTAAGTAATATTAAAAAATATCGAAATTAAAAATATTTGAATTCAATTAGGATAATTAATTTAGTACATATATAAAAAATAAAAAAAAATAATTTGTAAAGAATAGTCAAGTTTTAGTATATAAATAATTCTAAAAATCAAATGTTTTCAATTTTTTTCAATTTTTTCCAATTTTAATTTAGTTGATTTAAAACAAATATTTTTAACCAAATAAATCAATTATTAACCAAAATAAATAACATTCAAGAATATCAAAATTAAAAATATTTGAATTTGATTAGGATAATTGTTTTAGTATATATATATAAATTAAAAATAAAAATATTAACTTGTCACTATTTTAAAAAAAAAAAAAATTAGTTCTTACCATATATTTGTAATTTTGGAGTAAATATTAATAAAAATATAATCACAACTACTTGTTTAGAAGTCATCAAAAGTTAAAATTATAACATAAATATTTTAAAAATATCAAAATTTAGTATACTTTTTAAATAGTTTAAAATACAATTTACTAATTAGTAGAATAGTTTCTTATTCAATTATAATATTTACAAACTATTAATTTGTTTAAAATTGCTCTTTTCATATTTGATAATAGTTCAATCATATGGATGTTACGACCCAAATCCGAAAGTTATAACTGGCGCTAAAAAATGGAAATTCTTTTAAATCTGAAGCACGTAGAAGACTTAAAAATAAAAATACATGCAATAATAATACAAAATTACATCAGAATTAAAACTTTAATTAATATAAAAACAAATATTTATTTTATAACATAATAAAAATATTTTCATATAATATTAAGGTACAAGGTTTTTAATAATACAACACACTATCAATACAACTGCAGTGATTACTAAAACACAATAAGACAATAATTCAGTGTTTACATAAATCAGTTGAAGAATAAAGAGTCTAGCGAATAGTACTGTCACGATCCAAAACAGGGGCCATGACCGGCACTAGGGAACAGGAATTCTTTCGAATCTGGAATCCATAGTAAGCCTTAAAAATAAAATTATGCAACAAAATAAAATAAATAAAATATTATACAACGAAAATTAAATCTCGAATAATAAAATCAATTCTCAACATCCTTTAATATCATAAAATCACATTTTATATATATATCATAAAATCTTTAAGTACAAATTTTCAGTGTAACACTCTGAATTCAAAATCTCATACAAGTATAATTCAAAAACAACCCACAACAGATTTAAGTACAACCACTACTGTAGTGTCCAGAGTACAAAATAACAATCAAGTGAGTGATTTACATAACAAAGTCGGAGCGGAAGAAATTCAATGGATAAGTCTACTACTGAGGTCTGAAGACGAAGACTCTCCTAAAAAATATTAATAGAGGGGAGTCAGACCTCACTAAGTGAATTATTATAATATATATACATGCATAACTAAATGTCAAATGCAATTACTCAAAGATATATATAATAAATATATATACAGGTAAATACACATAGATTTAAAGAAAAATCATTTTATAATGAAAACCATCGGTTTATGAAGGATCAAATAGAACCCTAAGTTACTGCAACCTCAAATATTAATAGAAAGCACTTTAGCCTTACAGGCCCACTTAGTTCCAAATAAATTCACTTATTCCAACTGGACAATAGACTGGCCCCGAGACACTAAGTCAATCAAGCTCCAACAGTCTGACTGTCAATGTGATTGGCCCCGAGACACTTGATCAACCGAGCTCCAGCAATAACACTCTCAATCATATCTCAATCAAATAAGTCAATAAGTCATAATCCACCAATAGGTTAGTAATTTAACCTAAAATCTACTATCGTACCGGTACGTACTCGGTCATAGTCCTGCCCACTAGGAAGCACGTTCTATCGATATCCTTCATTTTAATATAAAACATACATTTAAAAAAATAAAGGATGCATAATGGTATTTAAAATAAACAAATATACCATATATATACCTGAAATATACCTAAAACAAACCAAGTATATTTCAGGTATATATACGTCTAATCAACTTAAATAAATCACAAAACATATTAAATTCAACCAATAATATATTTAAAAACAAGTCATGTTTAATTGAAAAGGAAAACATGCATTTATTTCATAATATACCAAAATATACTAAAATTATACTTAAAATATACTTAAATATTCAAATAAGCAATTATGCAAAATTTGATGTTTAAAACATAGAGATCTAAAACATGCAACCTAAGCAATGCATATACATTATAATAACTCACAGTTGTGCGCTCCACGAGACGGGTCCAACGGGCCTAGTCCACTAGACCTCGGTCTCGGCACAACTAATAAATAAATAAATAACACGAAATTAGAATAAATCTAACTTAATTTTTAGAAACTTGATCTAGAATTCTAGACATAAACAAAGAATAAGAATTTGACCGAATGTCATGTTTTACGAAAATTCTATCGAAAATTCGACAAAACCTCTTCTGTAAAACAGACATCTCTCTACTTAAAAAGTAAAGCCGGTCCTGCAAGAAAATACACTTCGAATACAATTCTTGAAACCCCTCGGTCGAACCTCAAATTGCAAATTCCATCGACCGAGGTTCACAATTCATAAGAAAATACACAAAATATATTAAAATTCCATAAATACTGAAAATGTCCGTTAAATACCAAAATATAGCAAATTAAATATTTACACATTAAAAATAATTATTTCACCGATATTTACTTAAAAACCCTAAAATTAATATAATATTATTAAAATTGATATTTCATGATAAATACACCAATATTAATAAAAATTCATTTTATAAATCCAAATTACTCAATTAGTCCAAAAACATACTAAAATTTACTAAAAACCCATTTATTTACAAAAATAGTATATTATATATAATTTGAAAATAATTTTTGAAAAATAGTTTTAATTAGTTAAAAATAGTAATAAATTTATAAAATTCATTTTTATACCAAAAATAATTATTAAAACCAATTAAACTTAATATTTAACTAAAATTACTACAAAAACACCCCTAGTATATAAAAATTCACATAATATACTATAATTACTCAAAAATTCAATAAAAATTATATAATTACTCTAAAATTATCTTATTAACATATAATTCAATAAAATAAATAATTATACTCATTTAACCAATTAATTCTAACAAAACACATATAAAACCTATATTTCCAAAATTTACATAAACTAAATAAAATTATATTAATTACAGAAAAATCAAAAAAATTATAAATTAAATTCTAAAATTATTTTCAACCACCATAAACACTAAAAATCACAATTTTACAATTTATTTAATTAATTTACGAAAATTAGAAAATAATCAAAAACTCACAAAAATCAAAATAAATTCCGAAAATTCCACAAAAATTGCAAAGTGTAGATTAAGCTAAGGGAAGCATCATTTGTGAAGGAACTAAGCTTGAATCTCAAATATTGAAGTTCAAAAAAATTGAGAAACATAAATGGCCGAAAATGGAATCAAGCTCAAAACCTTACGAAATCGAATTTTCAAGCTACAAAGAGCTTGGAAACAGCTTCTATGGAGTTCTAGGAGCTCAACGAAACCAGAATCACCGGATTTGATGGCAGGAAAGTCAATGAACGGTGAAGAGATGAATTTCGGCAATTCCGGCTTCCACAGGTTACAGGCGGCGCTAGAGAAGGCAACAGAGACGGCGGAGCAGCTGGAGGATAAGGCGGCACTCCGGGAGGCACTCTGAACAGAGGGGAACGAAGTTGCAGCAATGAGGGAGGGGAAGGGGATGATTTCGGGAAGAAGATGAAGGAGATAGTTTTATCATATATATATTTATATATATATATATTATATTAATATAACTTATATTATATTCACTTTAAACACACACCACACAAATATATTATATACATATATATATATATATATATATATACACACACACACACACACACACACATATATATATATATATATATATAATAATGATAATGCATGAAACAATATAATTTAGTAAAATAAAATAACATTAAATATAAAATATTATTTTCCAAGATAATAAGTTTATGGATAATTTTTATGTAGAAAACTATAAATAAACGTAAAATAACATTAATTATTCACAAATAATCAAATATATATTTTAAAATTTATTAACACTGCATATCCCAATTTAATATAAAAATATTTAAAAAATTCGGGTTATAACAAGTACTATGAGAAAGGTCTAATGCAGTAGATCCATTAAAAAAAATATTAAAGGGAGTCAGATTTCACTTAGTGAATTATTATAATATATATACATGTAACTTAAAGTCATATACAGTCAAGTATCATTATAAATATATATATACACATGCATTTCACACAAATGTTAAAATTTATTTTTATATAATAATAGATGCAAAAACGTTTATTTTGGTTGAAGGATCAAAGCAGAACCCTAAATAGTTCACAATCTCAATCATTGAATTTCACTAGCCTATAGGCTTACTTAATTGCAAAATATTTATCTTTTCCATTTTTGGATAGTAGACTAGCCCCGAGACACTAAGTCGATCGAACTCTCGTAGTCTCATTGTTAATGTGATTGGCCCCAACACACTAGGTCAACCGAGCTCCCACAATTACACTACTCTCTCACCACAATTCTCAATAATCAAATAATCAAATCTCACATCAAATAATTTTATAATATTAACCCTAAAATCTAAAGCACTGGTACGTACATAGTCCTAATACAACCCACTAGGTAGCATGTTCTACTGCTATCATTCAAATAAATCGTATAATTATTAAAATAATAAAATGCATAATTTAAACATAATGACATCCATTTTAAAAGAAATATACAAAAAATATACCGAATATATACCAAATATATGCATAATCATTTAGTAAAATAATTCATATTTAAATACATTATAAAATATAAATGCTCATAATTATGTATCCTATATGCAATGTATATATAAAATAATAACTCATAGTTGTACACTCCTCTAAAAGAGATAGACTGGTATGGTTTGGAAGGTCTTGGTCTTGACGCAACTATAGAAAATAAATAAATAATCATAATATTCGAATCAAACTTTTATACTACTAGAAATTCTAAAGGACAACTCACTCTAAGACACAACTCAACCAAAATCAAAACCTCAGGATCGACCCGATGTCACGTTTTACAAGAATTCTACTAAAAATTCGGCAGAATCTCCTCTATAAAACAGACATCTCTCTACTAAAAGTAAAGCCGATCCTGCAAGCAAACACACTTCAATATACACAAATGCACAACTTCTCGAGTTGGGCCCCCGAACTATACAATTGCCCAACCGAGAATCAAAATACACAAAAATTAATAATTTAATGATAATATATTAAAAATCCTTAAATTCCATAAAAATCAATAAAATATCTCAATTCAAGTTATTTAAATAATAAATACCTTAAAGCTAATTATTTTCAAATTAGTTAATAAATCTCAAATAAATTATATAATATTAATAAAAATCCATTTTTCAATTATTCGAAATTAAATAGTAAAACTCACAAATAATTATCTAAATAGTTCAAATATGTAATAAAAATAGTTAAAAATTCATTTAATCACAAAAATAGTAAATAAAATTATTATTTGAATATATTTCTGAAAATTATTATTAATTAGTTAAAAATAGTAAATAATTCATGAAAATTATTTTAATACTATTTATTATTCCAAAATTATTCAAAATATATTAATTTTTCTAAAAATTAAGTTTTGACATAAACTTTTGAAAGTTTGTAACTAAAAATCAAAAATCAATCTCATCAAATTTTCTTCACAAACTATCATCCAAATAATTTAAACAATTTATTAAAAATATTAAAATTTTCCGTCGAGGGTCACCGGAACAGTGACTTGCTAGAAAATCAAAACACCAAAATTCAAATAATTTATAAAAATCAAACAAAAATATTTTTGAGTAGCTCTGGCTTCACATAACAATATTTGCAAAGGAATTAAGAAACCAAATTCAAGCTCAAAAAAATCAAAGACCAAAATAGAGCTAAACTAAAACTTGAAGATAACTCAATTACCGGACATTTTAAGCTCACAACGACCAAGGATTAAGCTTGTTAGGACCGAGAGGAGTTGATAGAGCCCGAAATTACTAGCTACAACCATAAAAAATTATCACCGACGACACTGCAAGTTGCTACTGTCTTCGACAAAAAATTAGGGAAGGAAGGGCTATGTCGACGGTGGAAGTGCAGGGAAGAAAAGAGGTGCTATTGGCGATGTGATGGTGGCAGTGTGGTGGTCGTTGGTGGTGGCGCACGATTCTAGCAGGAAGAAGAAGAAGAAGAAGAAAAAGGAGGAGGAAAGGGAAGGGGGAGAGAAAATAGAGGGAGGGAAAGAAAAAGGAAAAAATTTTCTTATATATGTATATATATATTTTTTTTAATTAGGAAAAGACAAAATACATAAATAAAAATAATAATTATAATAATACTAACAATAATATTTTTAAATAATAATCACTTTCAAATAATTCCTCAACATATTAAATATTTATGATAAAATAAAATAATACTATTCATGAATAATAATAGTAATATTAATAGATAAATAAATAATCATATACAATACTAAAATTAAATTACACAAATTAATCATAATATATAAAAATTTAAAATATTTATTAATACTGCATATCTCTAAATAAATTTAATAATTTTAAATATCGGGTTATAACAATCTTCCCCCTTACAAAAATTCATCCTTGAATTTCAAATAAAAGAACAGATAATAAGAATTCATTAAGGAAAAGGGTAAGGGTAAGCCACACGCATCTCAACTTCAGTCTCCCACGTGTGCTCCTCCATATCTTTGCTCCTCCACCACACCTTGACCATCGGGATCTGCTTTGAATGCAATTGATGAACTTGATAATCCACTATCACAACCGGCTCCTCCTTGTATGTCAAGTCTTCATTCACTTCCACACTCTCAGGCTGTAACACGTGTAAAGGGTCTGAAATGTACTTTCTCAATATTGAAATATAGAACACTTGATGCATTTGAGACAGATTTGGAGGCAAAGCCAACTGATATGTAACCATGTCCACTCTCTCCAGAATCTCAAATGGTCTAATATATCTTGGTGCTAATTTCCCCTTCTTGCCAAACCTCATCACACCCTTCATTGGAAACACCTTCAGAAACATATAGTCTCTAACTTGAAACTCTATATCTTTGCGCTTTAAATCTACATAGCTCTTCTATGTACTAGTTGTAGTTTCTAATCTCCTTCTGATCACAATAACCTTCTCAGCTGCATCTTGAATAATCTTAGGTCCAGTCAACGCTTTCTCTCCAATCTCATCCCAACACAGAGGGGATATACATTTTTTTCCATACAAAGCTTTACATTGTGCCATTTCAATACTGCTATGGTAGTTGTTATTATATGCAAACTCCATTAGTGGTAAATGATCATCCCAGTTACCTCTAAGATCTAATACACACATCCTCAACATATCTTCGAGTGTTTGGATCATCCTCTCAGATTGACCATCTGTCTGAGGGTGAAAACCAATACTGAAATTAAGTATGGTGCCTATTATTTCCTGTAACTTTTGCCAAAATTGAGAGGTAAACATTAAACCTCTTTCAGATACAATGAAAACAGGAACTCCACGAAGGCACACAATATGCTTAACATACAGTTTAGCAACTTAGCTACAGAATGAGTGGCTTTAACTGGTAAGAAGTGAGCTGATTTGGTTAACCTGTCTACAATCACCTAAATGGAATCATATCCATCCTTAGAACGAGGTAACCCTACCACAAAATCCATAACTCTCTCCTACTTCCACTCAGGAATAGAAAAAGGCTGAAGCTTCCCAGAAGGCTTCTGATGCTCAGCTTTCACCTGCTGATAAGTCAATCACTTAAAAACATAATTAGATCAGCTATATCTTTCTTCAATCCATCCCACTAGTACAAATCTCAGATGTTGTAGTACATCTTAGTGACACCTAGATGTACACTATAAGCTGTAGAATGCACTTCTTCAAGGATTTTCTCTCTCAAATTATCCACATTAGAAATGCATAATCTACTACTAATCCATAAAATACCTTTATCATCAAGTGTAAAATCAGTGAACTTCCCCTCACAAACATTCTTCTCAAGTTCTGCTAAAATAGGTTATCGGTTTTGAGCTGCCTTAATCTTAGCTCTCAACATTGATCTAACTCTGAACTGAGCTAGTAATCCACCTGATCTGTTAATCTTCATCATCAAACCTTGATCCACTAACTAATGTAACTCTTGGATCAAAGGTCTCCTCTTTATACTAATGTAAGTAAGACTACTTGAGGACTTCCTACCCAAAGCATATGCTACCACATTAGCTTTGCCTAGATGATAAAGAATATCACAGTTATAATCCTTCAGGAGTTCTAACCATCTCTTCTGTCTCAAGTTCAGATCTCTCTATTGAAAAATGTACTTCAGGCTCTTATGATCTATGAAAATCTCATAAGTCACCCTATACAAATAATGTCTTCAAATATTGAGAACAAAGATCACTACAGCCATCTCTAGGTTGTGAGTAGGATAATTCTATTCATGCTTCTTCAACTACCTCGAAGCATAAGCTATCACCCTACCATTCTGCATCAACACACAACCTAGGCCGACTTTGGAGGTATCACAATACACAGTAAATTTTTCTTCTCCATTAGGTAAGGTAAGAATTGGAGCTGTGGTCAACTTCTCTTTTAATAACTGAAAATTGTTCTCACAAACATCTAACCACATAAACTTCACATTCTTCAAAGTTAGACAAGTCATTGGAGTTGTAATTCTTGAGAAATCCTATAAAATCCTCCTATAATACCCAACCAAACCTAAAAAACTTTGAATCTTTATGACTGATGTCGATCTGGGCCACTCAGACACTACCTCAATCTTCTGGAGATTAACCTAAATACCATCTTTAGACACTACGAGTCTAAGGAATGCAACACTCTACAACCAAAAATCACACTTCGAGAATTTAGCATAAAGTTGATATTCTCTCAATGTCTGCAGTACGATCCTCAAGTGATATACATGCTCCTCCATACTCTTCGAATACACCAGTATATCATCTATGAAGACTACCATAAATTGATCCATAAATGGTATAAATATCCTATTCATCAGGTCTATAAAAGTAGTTGGTGCATTAGTTAACCCGAAGGACATCACCAGAAACTCATAGTGGCCATATAAAGTGCGAAATGCCATTTTAGAAATATCGGCTTCACTGATCCACAACTGATGATAATCCAACCTTAATTCAACCTTGGAAAAGAATTGTGCACCCTAAAGTTGATCAAACAAATCATCTATCATCAAAAGAGGACACTTGTTCTTCATTGTCAGCTTATTCAACTCTCTGTAATCAATGCATAATCTCAGTGTACCATCTTTTTTATTCATAAATAGAACTAGTGTACCCTAAGGAGGAACATTGGGTCTAATGAAACCCTTATCCAGTAAATCTTGTAATTGCTCATTTAATTCCTTCAACTCTGTAGGAGCCATTCAGTAGGGCAACATTAAAATAGGAGTTATACCTGGGACCACATCTATACAGAATTTAATCACTCTGTGAGGTGGTAAACCTAGTAACTCCTTAGAAAAAATGTCAGGAAACTCATAAGCTATTGGAACGTCTGTGAGAGATAAATTCTCCACTGAAGTATCCTTGACTAGTGCCAAGTATCCCTGACAACCTTTCCTCAGCATCTTCCTAGCCGTGATAATGAAAATAAGATTCTGAAGTGCAGAACTCTTATCACCCATAAACTTAAACTCTTTTTCATCCAAAATTCTAAAAATCACCTCTTTACTTTGATAATCCACAATGATATAATGTTGAGATAGCTAATTCATACTAAGGATCACATCAAACTCTATCACATCTAACAATACCAATTTTATTGGTAATTCTCTGCCTCCCACTAACATCAGTCGGCGTTTAACAAATTGCTTAGAGGAGTGATGACAAATAAAGGAAAAACCATCCTCGAAGCTTACCAATAAGACTTCGAAGCAAAAACAAGGGACACAAAAGAATGTATGGCACCCGAATCAATTAAAACTCTAGTATCCAAGTAATAGACTAGAAGTATACCTATAATAATGGCATTGGATGCCTAAGCATTCTGCTAGGTAAGGGTGAAGACTCTGGCCTGACCTCGATCTCCCTACTAGCTGGTGAAAGCCTGACTAAAACCTTTGGCACCTCCTTTACTACCTCTGCCACACCCCTGTTAGGTAATAATCTGCGTCGTACTTAAATACTGAATTGGAGGCAACTGATAAGGAGTTGGAGTTGAACTGGCAATGAACTGCTATGGAAACTACTACTGATAACCAGAATATGGACATGCTCTAGAAAAATGTCTCATCTGCCTGCATCTAAAATAAGCTTTAGAAGTCATGTAGCATGGTCCCTGATGGACTCTTTCACACATCTGACAAGTACTGGTTGCTGATCCTGTGCTGCCATATCCTGAACTCTGACCACAACTACTATGGGTAGTACTAGAACTGAATTTGATAAATCTACATGGGCCACCACGGCCATGTCTACTACTCATGTGGACTCTCTGCTGAGGTCTGTGGCTCTACTAATAGGATCCCGTACAAATAATGTCTCAAGATCTTGAGAGCAAAGATCACTGCAGCCATCTCTAGATCGTGTGTAGGATAGTTCTTGTAATACCCTACATACATATATATATATATATATATATATAATTATTTAATATTAAGGGATACATTTTCTCAAGAAGTACTATTAATAGTTAAATTGCATATCTATTCACATGTGTATATATATATATATAGATATATATATATATATATAATATAGTATAAAGCGTAATTATATACTTGTGTATATATATGTATACGTTTTCATGTAGTATATGGTAGCATATATATATATATATATATATATATATATATATATATATATATATATATATATATATAAGTATAGGTACACTATTATACTTGGATATACATTGTGAATATATATATATATATATATGTATTTATATATGATATAAATATATATATATAGTATATATGTATATAGTAATAATGTAGTATGATAAGTATAGTATATACATATGTATATATGTAGGTATGTATGTATATATATATATATATATATACATTAGTTTATATTATAGTATATATATAAGTATATGTATATATATATATAATATATATATATATGTGTATGTATGTGTTTGAAGGGAAACAGGCCGACCGAGCTGCCATCCTTCCCCCACCTCCGCGAATCCTTCGACCACCACCGGCACTGCGCCTCCCCCACCTCCGGCCGCCGTCTGCTACTCCCTCTTCCTTCTCCCTCGCCTCCGGCCACCCGCAGAACCGCCGGAAGCTGCTGGGAAGAAGAAGGCCGAGAGTTTAGCTTTAACTCGCCCAAGCTTCGTCCGGCCACCATTTTCCTCCATTCCGGTGCCAATCTCCTCCCCTTGCACCGGTGAGGCTTAATCTAACCTTTGTTTAAGCTTTGACCATGGATTGATTGAGTTTTGGTTGATTTTTAGTTTGTGAACTCTAGGGTTTCGAATTTTTTTTAACTTAATCTAGCTTGATTCATGCCAACTCCCTTTACAAATATGATTCCTAGTAGCTTAATCTACCTCTAGGAATTTTTGTATAATTTTTGGAATTTATTTTGATTTTTGGTGAATTTTGGTTATTTAAATAATTTTTTAGGGATTTTCGGGAATTAATTATAAAAATGGTAAATAATAATAATAATTGACATTTTGGTGATATTAAGTGTTGAAATTAATTTTAGAGTAAGGTAGATAATTTAAGAAAATTATACAAATTTTCTAGGAATTTTATGTTTTATGTCAAAATATAATAATTAGATTAATTTTGAAACTTTGGGTTAAATAGGTAATGAAATTTATAAATGAGGTTATTAGTGAATAATATGAATTTTAGAACTCAAATTATAATTTTTGAGATTTTTATACTATTTTTTATAAATATATGAGTTTATGCCAAAAAATTGATTTTTAGGGTAAATAATATTTTTGGGAGAAATTTGTTGGTTAATTAAATGTTTTAATTACATTAAGAAAATGTATTTTGAGAAAATGAATTTTTGGCATGATTAAATAATTTTTAGGAATTATTTTCAGTAGTAAAAGCTCATTATGTAAATTATGTATTTAGGGGGGTAAAAATGTAATTTACACTAAAATATGATAAATATATATTTTAATTAGTTTTATTAATAATTAAAGGGTTTAGATAATTTTTATAAATTAATTGACATGATTTCCTAATTAATGTAATTTTGAATATCAAATTCCTAATATATATATATATATATATGTATACATATAATACAAATCTAATTTGCTCAATTTTGAATAATGGAGATTTTGTATAATCTTATCTATTCTAATATGTATGAACGTGATATGTATTTAAGAAATACATATTATTAAATTGTGATATTTTTATTTGAGTTGTGATCTCAGTCGAGGCAAATTGTATTTTGGGAGCCCGACTCGAGTGTGGATGGTTTTGGAAATTAGAAGTGCGTTTTCTATGCAGGTCTGGCTCTACCTTTGGTAGAGGGATGTCCGTTTTACAGAGGAGACTCTGTCGAAATTTCGGTAGATTTTCTCGTAAAACGTGATATCCGTAGAATGTCTACCGTTAATTAGGTTAAAACCTGTCTGTCGAGTCAGTTTGGAATTTCATTGCTTTGTTGATTTTTGGTTTCGATGTCCAAAGTCATATTTTAAAGGTCGATTATTATTTTTCCTTTAGATCATTTCGGAGCAGAAGCTGTGAGGCCGAGGCAGACGCGTGGTCGTCAGCCTTCACATTCATCCTGTAAGTCAGTAGAACGATCTGTGCGTGTGTTTGCGAAAAAAAATACATGCGCTCGTATTTTATTACATTGATTACATGATTTATTTAATTTAATGCTATTATTTAAGATTTAAACGCATTTTGTTTATTTAAAATCGATTTTGGGAAATTTTGGTAGAACAGGCTACCTGGTGGGCTTCACCAGGACTATGTGCACATGGTAGAGATTGAGAGATGGATCCGAAAATTTTATGATTTATGAATATTAAACTGGGACGGGTGCCTCGGTAGAAGCCTTAGCTCTCGGGGACCGCCAGTGATTGGAAAGTCAATAATGGACTGGGATGGGTGCCTCGGTTGATGCCTTTGCTCTCGGGGACCGCCAGATCCACATATTTGGATTAAGTGGATGACTACGGCTTGGTGCCTCGGTTGATGCCCTTGCTCTCGGGGACCGGTAGTCTAGTTGGAATAAGTGGGCCCGATTGGCCATTTAGACTTGGGTCTAAGGTTCTACCGAGATTTTCAAAGCTATAATTATATATATTATAAATTAATTTCACTATAAAAATATATGGTTTTCAAAAAGGTTTTCAAATCGTACAGCTCTTTTATTGACTTACTCAGTGAGGTCTGATTCCCCTCAATTTATTTTTTTCAGGAGCTTGGGAGTTTGACCTCAGACTACCTCTACGCCGGATTTCTTCTTCACCGGCAATTTTATGTAGGTCATTGTAAGCTGTACTGTGTATTAATCTAGGATGCTGCAGTAGTATATGTATTGAGGATCTGAATGGTTTAAACTAAATTATGTAGTTTATTTGTACCAAATACATTTATGTATGTGACATAAATTCAATTTATAATGTGAAATGTTATATCATATTTTTATTAAACACTTGATTTTGTGTAAATTGAGAAAAAAATCAGTTTGATAATATGTTCTGTTTTTAATTTAAGTAAAGATATGAATGGTTTTATTTTCTTTCCTTTAGGCTTACTACGGGTTTCGGTGGCCTTATGCCTACCCATTCCCTAGTGCCGGTCACGTGCCCTCGGGTTCGGGTCGTGACAAAGTTGGTATCAGAGCCTAAGTTCGATTAATTGTCTATGTCTGTCTTTCTATGTAACTACTGCAGCTTTAGGATTGATAATTGTCTTTGAGATGTTCGTGTACCTCGTTCCGTGTTGCTTTAATATTCTTACCCCCGTTTTGAATTCAATTTTTTCTTGTCTTCCCTTCAGAATGAGGCGTGTGCGTACCGACCCAGATGCTGATCTGACCCTTAGGCTAGATGAACAGTCTGTGCATGATGAGGCTCCCCTTCCTGCTCCACGTCGTAGGGGCAGAGGTAGAGGTAGAGGTCGAGCCAGGGCAGCTGCGGCTGAGATTCCTGATCAGCAGCCAGTCGAGCCTGAAGCCCCAGCTGTCGACCCCACAGCCTTTACAGCTGGACTAGCAGGGATTAATCAAGGTCTAGTAGCATTGAATCAGGCGATGCCCCTTGTACAGCAGATGCTTCAGCAGAGGAACCAGGGTATGTCAGACACTGAAGCAGCCCTTCTTTACTCTCGGATCGGTAGAGTTTCTTTCGACGGTACGGGTGATGCCTTAGACTTTATTAATGCGATTGAGGCACGCACCAGGACTGGGCACACGGATTATCAGAGGATTATGATTATGGAGTTGTCAGTACAGGCGGCTGCTCAGGATTGGTTTATGCAGTCGATTCAGCCATCGATGCACGAGCTGACTTGGCCAGAGTTTAAGGACCGCTTTTTGAGGTTTTTCTGTCCTCCAGCCACCAGAGATGCCTACAGGTGGCAGCTACTCCACATCACTAGAGGCGATAGGTCAGTGGAGGACTATACCAGAGAGTTTAATAGACTGTCCCGACATGCAGAAGATATCAGGAGGGATCCTTACAGAGCAGTAGAGCTGTATGTTACTGGATTAGGACCCGCTTTTGTTGGTATGCGTACCGAGGACCGTACCTTGGAGAGTGTGATTGAGGAGGCCCGTTTGATAGAGAGGCGACATATCCGCCAGGGCACCATGATAGATCCTTATATGATCGGGGGCAGTGGTCATGGTGTAGCTCCCGGGTACCAGCAGCCAGCATTTCACATCGGCAGTTCGAATCAGCAGGCTGCGGGTAGTTCTCAGCAGAGTGGTAGGAGGTCCAGGACTCACCGAGTTGGCCGACATGGATATGCTTCAAACAGGAGAACCGGCAGGAGTCACAGATTCGGTGCAGGAGTTAGTAGCAGTAGTAGTGGGCAGAGTACCGGGCAGAGTAGTTCGGGGTCTGGAGCTAGTGCTTGTGCGAGCTGTGGACGATTTCATCAGGGCCCATGTCATATGTTGACGGGCGCTTGCTTTAGGTGTGGACAGGTTGGACACCTTGCCAGAGCTTGTCCCCACTCCGGATACCAGCCACAGTACGTTCAGGGTTCGTCTTCCTCAGTGGCTCAGCCCTATTATCCGATGCCTCAGCAGTATCGAGCACCCACACAGCCACAACAGAGACCGCCTCAGCATATGAATCAGCAAGGTCGAGGTTCAGTTGGTAGACCTAGTGGACGTGGTTTTGCGCAGCCTTCGACTTCTCAGCAGGCAGGTCGTGGTCAGGCTCGAGTGTTCACTTTGACACCACAGGATGCTCAGACTTCGAATGCAGTGGTAGCAGGTATTCTCTCAGTCTGTGCATACGATGCTAGAGTGTTGTTTGATCCCGGTGCTTCACATTCCTTCATTTCTCCTGTGTTCGCTTCGAGAATCGAGTGGCAGCCTTCTAGGTTGTCCTTTCCTCTATCTGTTTCGACTCCTCTGAGTGACGAGTTAGAGACAGATGTTTTCTTTCCTTCGTGTCCGGTGATGGTTGATGGTAGAGAACTATTGGCGGACTTAGTATTGCTCGACGTACTGGAATTCGATGTCATTTTGGGCATGGATTGGTTGTCGAGGTATTATGCCTATGTGAATTGTAGAGAGAAAGAAGTGGTGTTCAGGATTCCGGGTGAAGAAGAATTCTGTTTCAAGGGTGAAAGGAGCTCCATGCCTCATAATCTCATCTCTGCCATTATAGCCCGGAAGATGCTTAGAAGGGGTTGTCAGGGTTACTTGGCAGTAGTAAGGGATGTTGAAAAGGAGAATGTGGCAATTGAACAGGTGCCAGTGGTGTGTGAATTTCTGGATGTCTTTCCTGAAGAATTACCAGGGTTACCACCAGACAGAGAGATAGAGTTCTGTATCGATGTCATACATGGTACGGATCCTATTTCTATGCCACCTTACAGAATGGCACCAGCTGAACTGCAGGAGCTGAAAGAGCAGTTGCAGGAGTTGCTGGATAAGGGTTTCATCAGACCCAGTACATCGCCTTGGGGTGCTCCGGTGTTGTTCGTGAAGAAGAAAGATGGTAGCCTTCGACTTTGTATCGACTACAGGCAATTGAATAAAGTCACTATCAAGAACAAGTACCCACTTCCGAGGATCGATGATCTGTTTGATCAACTTCAAGGTGCTACATGCTTTTCTAAAATAGACCTACGATCCGGGTATCATCAGTTGAGAATCAGAAGAGGTGATGAGCCCAAGACAGCCTTTCGAACAAGATATGGCCATTATGAGTTTTTAGTAATGTCCTTTGGACTGACTAACGCTCCAGCAGCCTTTATGGACTTGATGAATCGGGTATTTAGGCCATACTTGGATCGGTTTGTGATAGTTTTCATTGATGACATTTTGGTTTATTCTAAGAGTGAGGCTGAGCATGTGATGCATCTGAGAAGGGTACTTCAGACTTTAAGAGAGCATAGATTGTATGCCAAGTTCTCAAAGTACGAGTTCTGGTTGTATCAAGTGGCATTTCTAGGCCACGTGGTTTCTCGAGATGGTATACAGGTGGACCCTGAGAAGATTGAGGCTATTACAGAATGGCCAAGGCCGACTACAGTTAGGGAAGTACGGAGTTTCCTGGGTCTAGCAGGCTATTACAGGAGATTTGTGAAGGACTTCTCTAGAATTGCTGCACCTTTGACAAGGTTGACCCAGAAGAATGTTAAGTTTGTATGGACGGACAAATGCGAAGAACATTTCCAATTATTGAAGAACTTATTGACGTCAGCACCGATTCTAACTTTGCCCTCTGGAACTGAAGGTTATACGGTGTATTGTGATGCTTCCAGAGTGGGATTGGGCTGTGTGTTGATGCAAAATGGCCAAGTGATTGCTTACGCTTCGAGGCAGTTGAAGAAGCACGAGCAGAACTATCCTACTCACGACTTAGAGATGGCAGCCGTGGTGTTTGCTTTAAAAATATGGAGGCATTACTTGTACGGAGTGACATGTGAGATATACACAGATCATAAGAGCTTGAAATATATTTTCCAGCAGAGGGACTTGAATCTGAGGCAGAGGAGATGGATGGAACTTCTTAAGGATTATGATTGCTCCATTTTATACCATCCAGGCAAGGCTAATGTTGTGGCGGATGCCTTGAGTAGGAAATCAGCAGGCAGCCTTGCCCATATTAGCACAGGGAGAAGGTCCATTATCAAGGAGTTACATGGATTAATTGATCAGGGGTTGCAGATGAAAGTTACCCGAAAGTGCCTTTTTGCTCAATTCAGTGTACGGTCAGTATACTTGGATCGGGTGAAGGCAGCTCAGAGCAGAGACCCCCAGTTACAGAGAATCATGTATGAAGTGCAACAAGGGCAATCACGGGACTTAGTAATTGACAAGGAAGGTATATTGCGGTTGGGCACTAGGATTTGTGTGCCAGATGTTGATGACTTGAGAAAGGAGATCATGGAAGAAGCACATTATTCTGCATATAGCATTCATCCGGGTTCTACCAAGATGTATCATAATCTGAAAGATACATATTGGTGGAATGGAATGAAGAAGGACATCGCAGGGTTTGTATCCAGGTGCTTAACTTGCCAGCAAGTAAAGCTTGAACATCAGAGACCCTCGGGACTGTTGCAGCCTATGCCAATTCCTGAATGGAAATGGGATATGATAGCCATGGATTTCGTGACTGGACTACCTCGAGCTACTGGAGGCTATGACGCTATTTGGGTGATTGTTGACAGGTTGACTAAGTCAGCACACTTTCTACCCATAAAGAAGACGTACTCTACTGATAGATTGGCAAGACTTTATGTCAATAGGATCGTTTGTCTACATGGGGTACCTGTGAGCATAGTGTCGGATAGAGGAGCCACCTTTACCTCAGTCTTTTGGCAAGAATTACACAAGGCCTTGGGTACCAGATTGGACTTCAGTACGGCGTTCCACCCTCAGACAGATGGTCAGTCAGAGAGGACCATCCAAACATTAGAAGATATGTTGAGGATGTGTGTAATGGATTTTGGAGGACAATGGGATTCACACTTGCCACTGATTGAGTTTGCCTATAACAACAGCTATCATGCTAGCATTGAGATGGCTCCATATGAGGCACTATATGGTAGGAAGTGTAGATCACCTTTGTGTTGGGAGATTGGAGAGAGGCAGTTAACGGGACCAGAGTTGGTACAGATCACATCAGAGAAAGTTCCCATTATACAGCAGAGATTGAAGACAGCCTTTAGTAGACAGAAGAGCTACGCTGACCCCAGAAGGAAGGATGTATCCTTTATGGTTGGAGACATGGTGTTCCTGAAGGTATCTCCAATGAAAGGAGTTATGAGATTTGGCAAAAAGGGTAAGCTAGCTCCTAGATACATTGGACCGTTTGAGATTCGGTCCAGAGTAGGTGAAGTGGCTTATAGGCTAGTATTACCACCAGAGCTATCGAGAATCCATCCTGTATTTCATGTTTCCCTGTTGAGAAAATACATCCCTGATCCGTCTCACGTGTTGCAACCTCAAGCCGTGGAGCTTAGCGACGATTTGACTTACGAGGAGTACCCGGTGGCGATTGTGGATCGCCAAATCCGACAGCTGCGGACTAAGGAGATACCGATGGTGAAGGTGTTATGGAGTAACCATTCTGCAGAAGATTGCACCTGGGAAACTGAAGCTGAGATGCGAGTTTCGTTTCCGTATCTCTTTTCTTCTTAGCCTTGTAATTCCTCTTTTCTTTCTTTTCTTGAATTCGAGGACGAATTCATATAAGGAGGAGAGACTGTAATACCCTACATACATATATATATATATATATATATAATTATTTAATATTAAGGGATACATTTTCTCAAGAAGTACTATTAATAGTTAAATTGCATATCTATTCACATGTGTATATATATATATATAGATATATATATATATATAATATAGTATAAAGCGTAATTATATACTTGTGTATATATATGTATACGTTTTCATGTAGTATATGGTAGCATATATATATATATATATATATATATATATATATATATATATATATATATATATATATATATATATATATAAGTATAGGTACACTATTATACTTGGATATACATTGTGAATATATATATATATATATGTATTTATATATGATATAAATATATATATATAGTATATATGTATATAGTAATAATGTAGTATGATAAGTATAGTATATACATATGTATATATGTAGGTATGTATGTATATATATATATATATATATACATTAGTTTATATTATAGTATATATATAAGTATATGTATATATATATATAATATATATATATATGTGTATGTATGTGTTTGAAGGGAAACAGGCCGACCGAGCTGCCATCCTTCCCCCACCTCCGCGAATCCTTCGACCACCACCGGCACTGCGCCTCCCCCACCTCCGGCCGCCGTCTGCTACTCCCTCTTCCTTCTCCCTCGCCTCCGGCCACCCGCAGAACCGCCGGAAGCTGCTGGGAAGAAGAAGGTCGAGAGTTTAGCTTTAACTCGCCCAAGCTTCGTCCGGCCACCATTTTCCTCCATTCCGGTGCCAATCTCCTCCCCTTGCACCGGTGAGGCTTAATCTAACCTTTGTTTAAGCTTTGACCATGGATTGATTGAGTTTTGGTTGATTTTTAGTTTGTGAACTCTAGGGTTTCGAATTTTTTTTAACTTAATCTAGCTTGATTCATGCCAACTCCCTTTACAAATATGATTCCTAGTAGCTTAATCTACCTCTAGGAATTTTTGTATAATTTTTGGAATTTATTTTGATTTTTGGTGAATTTTGGTTATTTAAATAATTTTTTAGGGATTTTCGGGAATTAATTATAAAAATGGTAAATAATAATAATAATTGACATTTTGGTGATATTAAGTGTTGAAATTAATTTTAGAGTAAGGTAGATAATTTAAGAAAATTATACAAATTTTCTAGGAATTTTATGTTTTATGTCAAAATATAATAATTAGATTAATTTTGAAACTTTGGGTTAAATAGGTAATGAAATTTATAAATGAGGTTATTAGTGAATAATATGAATTTTAGAACTCAAATTATAATTTTTGAGATTTTTATACTATTTTTTATAAATATATGAGTTTATGCCAAAAAATTGATTTTTAGGGTAAATAATATTTTTGGGAGAAATTTGTTGGTTAATTAAATGTTTTAATTACATTAAGAAAATGTATTTTGAGAAAATGAATTTTTGGCATGATTAAATAATTTTTAGGAATTATTTTCAGTAGTAAAAGCTCATTATGTAAATTATGTATTTAGGGGGGTAAAAATGTAATTTACACTAAAATATGATAAATATATATTTTAATTAGTTTTATTAATAATTAAAGGGTTTAGATAATTTTTATAAATTAATTGACATGATTTCCTAATTAATGTAATTTTGAATATCAAATTCCTAATATATATATATATATATATGTATACATATAATACAAATCTAATTTGCTCAATTTTGAATAATGGAGATTTTGTATAATCTTATCTATTCTAATATGTATGAACGTGATATGTATTTAAGAAATACATATTATTAAATTGTGATATTTTTATTTGAGTTGTGATCTCAGTCGAGGCAAATTGTATTTTGGGAGCCCGACTCGAGTGTGGATGGTTTTGGAAATTAGAAGTGCGTTTTCTATGCAGGTCTGGCTCTACCTTTGGTAGAGGGATGTCCGTTTTACAGAGGAGACTCTGCCGAAATTTCGGTAGATTTTCTCGTAAAACGTGATATCCGTAGAATGTCTACCGTTAATTAGGTTAAAACCTGTCTGTCGAGTCAGTTTGGAATTTCATTGCTTTGTTGATTTTTGGTTTCGATGTCCAAAGTCATATTTTAAAGGTCGATTATTATTTTTCCTTTAGATCATTTCGGAGCAGAAGCTGTGAGGCCGAGGCAGACGCGTGGTCGTCAGCCTTCACATTCATCCTGTAAGTCAGTAGAACGATCTGTGCGTGTGTTTGCGAAAAAAAATACATGCGCTCGTATTTTATTACATTGATTACATGATTTATTTAATTTAATGCTATTATTTAAGATTTAAACGCATTTTGTTTATTTAAAATCGATTTTGGGAAATTTTGGTAGAACAGGCTACCTGGTGGGCTTCACCAGGACTATGTGCACATGGTAGAGATTGAGAGATGGATCCGAAAATTTTATGATTTATGAATATTAAACTGGGACGGGTGCCTCGGTAGAAGCCTTAGCTCTCGGGGACCGCCAGTGATTGGAAAGTCAATAATGGACTGGGATGGGTGCCTCGGTTGATGCCTTTGCTCTCGGGGACCGCCAGATCCACATATTTGGATTAAGTGGATGACTACGGCTTGGTGCCTCGGTTGATGCCCTTGCTCTCGGGGACCGGTAGTCTAGTTGGAATAAGTGGGCCCGATTGGCCATTTAGACTTGGGTCTAAGGTTCTACCGAGATTTTCAAAGCTATAATTATATATATTATAAATTAATTTCACTATAAAAATATATGGTTTTCAAAAAGGTTTTCAAACCGTACAGCTCTTTTATTGACTTACTCAGTGAGGTCTGATTCCCCTCAATTTATTTTTTTCAGGAGCTTGGGAGTTTGACCTCAGACTACCTCTACGCCGGATTTCTTCTTCATCGGCAATTTTATGTAGGTCATTGTAAGCTGTACTGTGTATTAATCTAGGATGCTGCAGTAGTATATGTATTGAGGATCTGAATGGTTTAAACTAAATTATGTAGTTTATTTGTACCAAATACATTTATGTATGTGACATAAATTCAATTTATAATGTGAAATGTTATATCATATTTTTATTAAACACTTGATTTTGTGTAAATTGAGAAAAAAATCAGTTTGATAATATGTTCTGTTTTTAATTTAAGTAAAGATATGAATGGTTTTATTTTCTTTCCTTTAGGCTTACTACGGGTTTCGGTGGCCTTATGCCTACCCATTCCCTAGTGCCGGTCACGTGCCCTCGGGTTCGGGTCGTGACAGTTCTATTCATGCTTCTTCAACTGCCTTGAAACATAGGCTATCACCCTACCATTCTGCATTAACACACAACCTAAGCCAACTCTAGAGGCATCACAATAAACTGTTAACTTGTCCACACTATTAGGCAAAGCTAAAACAGAAGTTGTGGTCAACTTCTCCTTCAGCAACTGAAAACTATTCTCATAAGCTTCTAACCACTCAAACCTTACATTCTTCTGAGTCAAGAAAGTTATAAGAGCTGCAATTCTGGAAAAATCCTATACAAACCTCCTATAGTACCCAATTAAACCTAAAAAATTATGAATCTCTATAACTGAAGTCGGTCTAGGCCATTTAGACACTACCTCAATCTTATGTGGATCAACCTGGATACTTTCTTTAGATACTATGTGTCCAAGAAAAGCAACACTCTCCATCCAAAAATCACACTTTGAGAATTTAGCATAAAGCTGGTGTTCTCTTAGTGTCTGTAGTACAGTCCTTAAATGATATACATGCTCCTCCATACTCCTTAAATACACTAGTATATCATCAATGAAGACTACCATAAATTGATCCATATATGGTCTGAATACCCTATTCATCAGATCCATAAAAGCTGCTAGTGCGTTAGTTAAGCCAAAAGATATTACCAGAAACTCATAATGGCTATATCGAGTGCGAATGTTGTTTTAGGAACATCGGCTTCACTAATCCACAACTGATGATAACTCGACCTCATATCAATCTTAGAAAAGAACTGTGCACCCTGTAACTGATCAAACAAGTCATCTATCCTTGAGAGAGGATACTTATTCTTTACTGTCACCTTATTCAGCACTCTATAGTCAATGCATAGTCTCAGGGTACCATCCTTCTTCTTCACAAATAGGACTGGTGCACCCTAAAGAGAAACACTGGGTCTAATGAAACCCTTATCCAACAACTCTTACAACTGCTCCTTCAACTCTTTCAACTCTGCAGGAGCCATTCTGTAGGGTGGCATAGATATAGGGGTAGTACTTAGAACCACATCTATACAGAATTCAATCTCTTTGTGAGGTGGTAAACCTAGCAATCCCTCAAGAAAAACATTAGGAAACTCATTGGCAACAGGAACATCTATGAGTGACAACTTCTCCACTGAAGTATCCCTGACCAATGCCAAATATCCTTGACAACCCTTCCTCAGCAACTTCCTAGCCATAATAGCAGAGATGAGATTCTAAGGTGCTGAACTCCTATCACCCACAAACTTAAATTCTTCTTCACCAGGAATTCTGAAAGTCACCTCTTTACTCCGAAAATCTACCACGACATAGTGCTAAGATAACCAATCCATACCTAGAATAACATTGAATTCCATCATATTCAACAGAATCAAATCAGCAGATAATTCTCTACCTTCAACAAGAATTGGACAACCATAAAGAACAACATCGGTGTCTAAAGAATCGCTTAGAGGAGTGGCAAAGGACAAAGGAAAAGCCTTCCTTGAAGCTTACCAATAAGACTTGGAAGCAAAAACAGGAGAAACGAATGAATGCGTGGCACCCGGATCAAGCAAAACCCATGCATTCATGTAATAGATAGAAACAAAACCTGCCATGACTGCATTGGATACCTGAGCATCCTGCTGAGTGAGATGAAAGACTCTGGCCTATCCTCGACCTCCCTGCTGGCTGGTAGAAGCTTGACCAACACCTTTGGCACCTCCTCTGGTACCTCTACCGTGACCCTACTAAGGAACAATCTGAGTAGAACTCTGATGCTGGGCTGGAGGCAAACTGAAAAGGAACGGGTGTAGTACTAGCAATCGATTGCTGAGGAAATCATAGAATCTACGGCTGCTGATACTCAGAATAGGGACACGATCTGGCAAAATGTCCCGCTTGCCTACATCTAAAACACGTCAGCGGTGTGATGTAACACGGTCCCTAATGGACTCTACCACAGGTCTGACATACACTAGCAGCTGACCTAGAACTACGACCACTACTGCTGCTCGAAGCACCTGACCCAACTCTGAATGATCTACGCTGACCTCTACGGCCATGTTTACTACTTCGATATACCTACTGCTACTGTCTCTGAGTCTGCTGGGCTGGACCCCTTTGCTGACTACTCAATCCAATTTGAAAACTCAAGTACAGAGTAGTTTGGAATCCACCTAACTGAACAACCAACTGGTAATAATCAGCCATAGCTCCTTGCCTGATTAGCCTCAGCTCAATCTCCTTGACCAACTCTATCACTGACTCTAGAGTAAGGCTCATTGTACGCATACCAGTAAATGCAGAACCCAATCCAATAACATATGTAGTGACCGTAAAATACTGGTCTCGCATCAGATCCTCTACATATCTGCCAAGCCGAAGGAACTCTCGAGTTTAATCCTCAACAGACCTGTCCCCTTGGGAAATGCTAGTCAACCGAAGTCTGTAACTCAAGCAAAGTGGCTTTGGGCAAAATCTCCTTATGATTCACTCTTTGAATTGAGCCCAAGTCATCGTCATCATATACGGTTGGATCATCTGAATAAACTAGTCCAGGGCTGGTCCCTTAACAGAAAGCTCGACTATCATGATCCGCTAGTACTCGATGTGAACAGTCCGAGTCCTCGTCTTTATTGCATGCATGAAATCTAAAGGATTAGATGTCCCATCGAATGCAATCCTGCTGACTCTAGCATAAAATAAGGTTGTCTCAAGGTCAAACATACCCTGCTGATAGGCAGGCTGAGCTACTAGAGGTATAAGAATATCCTTATACTCTGGCTCTACAGGCTCCTCATCTTGTATCTCTCTCTGCCTATGGCAACCCACTGCTCCTCGAGGTCTACCTCTGCCATGACCTCTGCGCCTAACTGGCGGCTCAGGAGGTAAAACCTCATCCTGGAAGGACTCATCATCTTTGCCCTTAATGACTGGTGGAGCGACATGTGCTCGCCTCCTTATTCTGAAAAGACAAACAGAAGGATTCAGACAAGATAGACAATGGAGGACAACGCAAAAAATAAAATCAAGGAATACGTATCAAGACATACTCAAACCTAATTCACTGCAGTAGTTTCAAAAGAAAACACAACACTGAAAACTAGGGCCACAACTCACACAACTAAGGCCCTAACACAGAACTCCGCTCTGATACCAACTTTGTCACGACCCAAAATAAGGGGCCATGACCGGCGCTAGAGAACGGGAATTCTTTCGAATCTAAAACCTGTAGCAAGCCTTAAAAATAAAAGCATGAAATATAATAAAATAAATAAAATAATTGTGCAGCATAAATTAAATCTCAAATATAAAATAATAATTTCTCAGCTTCCTTTAACAACATAAATCATATCTCATATATATAAATAGAAATCTTTTTGTACAAATCTTTCACAGTAACACTCTGAATTCAAAATCTCATACATGCATAAATATAACTACAGCTCACAACAGATTAAAGTACAACTACTACTGCAGTGTCTAGAGTACAAAATAAAACTCAAGTAAGTGATTTACATAATAAGGCCGGAGTGGAAGAAATTCGGCGAATAGGTCTATTGCTGAGGTCTGAAGATGAAGACTCTACTGAAAAAATATCAACAGTGGGGAGTAAGACCTCACTGAGTTAATTATTATAATATATATACATGCATAACTAAATGTCAAATGCAGACACTCAATAGTATATATAATAAATATATATACAGGCAAATACACACAAATGTAGCAAAAATCATTTATAATGAAAACCATCAGTTTATGAAGGATCAAATAGAACCCTATATTTTTGCAACCTCAAATATCAATAGAACTCACTTAAGTCATATAGGCCCACTTAGTTCCAAATAATTTACTTAGTCCAACTGGACAGTAGACTGGCCCCAAGACACTAAGTCAATTGAGCTCCAGCAGTTTGCCTATCAGTGTGATTAGCTCCAAGACACTTGGTCAACCAAGCTCCAACAATCACACTCTCAATCACATCTCATATCAATCAAATCAATCAACAAGTCATAATCCATAAATAGGTTAGTAATTTAACCTAAAATCTACTGTTGTACCGGTACATACTCGGTCCTAGTGCTGCCCACTAGGAAGCACGTTCTATCGATATCCTTCATTTATATAAAACATACATTCAAGAAAATAAAGGATGCATAATGGTATTTAAAGTAAACAAATATACCATATATATACCAGAAATATACCTAAAATAAACTAAATATATTTCAGGTATATTTACGTATAATCAACTTAAATAAATCACAAAACATATTAAATTCAACTAATAATATATTGAAAAACAATTCATATTTATTTGAAAAAGGAAAACATGCATTTATTTCATAATAGACCAAAAATATCCTTAAATATTCAAATAGTCAATTATGCAAAAATTTGTATTTAAACATAGAATTCTAAACATGCACCCTAAGCAATGCATATACATTATAATAACTCACAGTTGTGCGCTCTACGAGACGGGTCCGACGGGCCTGATCCACTAAGTCTTGGTCTCAGCGTAACTAACAAATAAATAAATAACATAAAATTAGAATAAATCTAACTTAATTTCTAGAAACTCGATCTAGAATTCTAGACACAGACAAAGGATAGGAATTTGACCGAATGTCACGTTTTACGAGAATTCTATCAAAAATTCGACAGAACCTTCACTGGTAAATGGACATCTTTCTACTTAAAAAGTAGAGCCAGTCTTGTAAGAAAATACACTTCGAATATAAAATATGCTCACAACCCTCGGTTAGAATCCTAAACTACAAATTCCACCGATTGAGGTTCACAATTCACAAAATATACACAAAATATATTAAAATTCCATAAATACCAAAAATACCCTTTTGATACCATAATATAGCAAATTAAATATTTAAACACTAAAAATAATTATTTCACCGATATTTACTTAAAAATCCTAATATTAATATAATATTATTAAAAATCGATAATTCTCAATAAATTCACAAATATTAATGAAAAATCATTTTATAAATCCAAATTACTCAATTAGTCCAAAAAATACTAAAAATTACTAAAAACCCATTTATTTACAAAAATAGTATATTATATATAATTTGAAAATAATTTTTGAAAAATAGTTTCAATTAGTTAAAAATAGAAAATAATTTGTAAAAATCATTTTTATTCTTCAAATAATTATTAAAACCAATTAAAATTAATATTTAACTATAGTTACTACCAAATTACCAAAATACCCCTAATATATAAAAATTCACATAATATACTATAATTACTCAAAAATTCAATAAAAATTATAAAATTACTCTAAAATTATTTTCTCAACATATAATTCAATAAAATCAACAATTATACCCAATTAACCAATTAATTTTAACAAAATACATATATAACCTATATTTCCAAAATTCACATAAACCAAATAAAATTATATTAATTACACAAAAATAAAAAAAATTATAAATTAAATTATAAAATTAATTTCAACCACCATAAACACTAAAAATCACAATTTCACAATTTATTTAATTAATTTACCAAAATTAGAAAATAATAATAAAATAATAAAAATTCATAAAAATCAAAATAAATTCCAAAAATTCCATAAAAATTCTAGAGTGTAGAGCTAAATGAAACATATTTTGTGAAGAAACTGAGCTTGAATTTCAAAGATCAAAGTTCAAAAAAATCAGGAAACATAAAGGGCCGAAAATGAAATCAAGCTCAAATCCTTACCAAATCGAGTTTTCAAGCTACAAGGAGCATAGAATTGACTTCTATGAAGTCTAGGGAGTTCAACGACATTGGAATCATCGGATTTGGTGGTCGAAAAGTCAATGAACGAAGGAGGAGCAATCTCTCGAGTTTTTGGCTTCCACCGATACAGACGGCGCTGGAGAAGACGGTGGGAGGTGGCGAAGCAGCTGGAGGATGAGGTGGCACTCTAGGAGGCACTCTGAATGGAGGGAAAATGGAAGGTAAAGGAAGGTGGAGTCTCAGTTTGGCTTCGGGGAGGAGGATGAAGATGATAGCTTTCCCTTTATATATATATATATATATATATATATATATATATATATATATATATATATATATATATATATATATATATATATATATATATTAATACACAAAATAATGATAATGCACGAAACAATATAATTTAGCAAAATAAAATAACATTAAATAATAAAATATTATTTAAATATTATTTTCTAAAATAATGAGTTTCGGAATAATTTTTACGTAGAAAAATATAAATAAACCTAAAATAACGTTAATTATTCACAAAGTAATTAAATAATCAAATATATTTTTAAAATTTATTAATACTGCATATCAGTAGACGGCGGGGTTTAGCGAGTGTCCAAGATTTTAGCAACCGCAACACTGTTTAGGCTTAGGGCCTTAGAGAACACACTAACCACTGTCACAAAGACATGTCGTGGAGATGAGGAGTTGCCACCCAGGGTAATAACTGGGACAATTTGATTGGTGGTACTCGATTCTCTAAAAGAAAATTAGCACCACAACCAGGAGATTCTGGATACGGAAAGTCTCGTGTTCATTTAGAATAATTTTATAAATGATTATTTCATCCTCTAATTATATGCAATTTTATTAAACCCTAATTAACATCCATCTACCCAAAAAGGCAACAAGTCAATAAAATTACAAGTAAAAAATGCACTCAAGATTGCGTTGTCCCTAAGTCTAAACTATGTTAATTTTAGTAAAAAGTTAGCTAAATCTACATTTTATTTACAAGTGAAATAGAATAAAAGTGGACTTATATTAATTAATGAGCCTAAATCTATTTTTTAGTTTTTCTACGAAATGGGCTTAAGTCTATTCAATTTTAAAGAAAAATCAAATTAGTGAGCCTAAGTCTAATATGGTTTTATTTTAAATAAAATATGGGTCTAGATCTATTTATTTTAAAAGAAATGCAATTAAATGGGTTGAGCTAAGTCTAAACAATTTTTAATTAACTAATGTGGGCCTAAAATCTAACTAACCTAATGGGTCTAAGTTGATTTTAATTATTTAAAGTTCTAAACCATTTTTAAACCTATTTATTTAGTGAGTTAGACCTAAACGTGGGTTTGGGGCCCAAAAATATAAAAAATATATATAAAAAAAAACAAGCCTAAAATAAATAAAACACAAAAATAGATCAAACAAACATTACAGTGATTTTTCTAAAAAAGAACCCTAAATTAATTACATGCAAACCCTAATTTAAGCTATTGTCACCATTGATTTTAATTGATTTTTTACCCAATTGAACCTAATTACTAATCAATTTTAAAATACAGAAAATGAAAATTTACTATTCCCACTACTGGGGCTATTACAAACTACGTACAAAATTAAAATTATACACCCAAAAATTAAAATAACTACACAGAACATCAAAAATGAAAAAAATAATAAAAAAAATCCTAAGAACTATTGAAGAAATAATATAAGTTCATTCATGGCATTCCATGGACCTTCTGTTCAATTCAAATATAGGCGGTATCCTCCTCAATCCACATGTACGCAGCAAAACTGAAAAAAAAAAAGTAATCAGATTAGTAATGAAATTAAACAATAAAAAAGAATAACAAAATAAAATAAAAATTACAAAAAGAAAACAATAGAAAAGAGTGAAAATGAAATAGAAAAATATCACTGGAGATTTAGATTTAGATGTTGTGCAGATGCTCTTTTTTGGCCCCTCAGATTAGGATTTTCACTATTGAAATTAAATTGTTTGTTGATTCTGGCCTCAGACTTGATTGCGTTTAAGGACACTGACAGTATCCAAAATTAGGGTTTTTTAGGGATTCTGCATTTTTTTTTTGTGTAAAAGCTCTCCAGAAAGAAAAAATCCTTTCGAAAACCATAAGAAAAAAAAAAGTTTTCCCCCAGCAAAACCTCTTTAAAAAACCTCCTCCCCATGCATGCATGTAGACTCTGTTTTAAATGCAGAGCCTGCGTGTACTGAACCTCCTCCAAAGGAGGAACTGTCATGACCCAAAACTAGGAGTCATGACCAACACTAGGGAACGAGAATTCTTTTGAATCTGAAACCCGTAGCAAGCCTTAGAAAAATAAAAACATGCATTACATAAATAAAAGCACGACTAAATTAAAAAATATATATAAAAATTATATTCAATATCTTTTCATAAATAAATATATTTTCATACAGTGCTCAAATACAATTATCAGAGTATAAAGTATCAAACAAAATAATACTCTTCAAATACAATAACACTACTACTACAGTTTCTAGAATACAAATCAGAGTTCAAAATATACATTTTCATAAAATAGTCGGGACAGAAGAACACTGGCGAAGAACTCTACTACTGAGGTCTGACGATATAGGATCTCCTGAAAAAAATAATTGAGGGGGGTCAGACCTCACTGAGTAAATTATTATACTATATATACATACAATCTAACCATATCCAGTCAAGCATTCTTATATATATATGCATATACACGCATTTCAAACAAATACCAACTCTGTTTTAATAAATATAATAATTTCAAAAAATATTTATTTTAATACATGAAGGATCAAATAGAACCCTATTAATCGCAATCTTAATCAATCATATCATCACTCTAGCCATACAGGCTCACTTAATTCCAAATAAATTCACTTAATCCATATGGATAGTAGACTGGCCCCGAGATACGAAGTCAACCGAGCTTCAGCAGTCTGACTGTCAGTGTGATTGGCCCCAAGACACTCAGTCAACCGAGCTCCCGCAATCACACTATCAATCATAGCACATCTCAAATCATAAATCAATTATATCATAATTACCACAAGTAAATCCTCACTCAAACCTAAATCTATCGTACCGGTACATACACGGTCCTAGTGCTACCCACTAGGTAGCACGTTCTATTGATATCCTCCATTTAAAATAAATCATTCTTATGGATAAATAAATAATGCAGAATAATAATCATAATGATAAAATAAACCATATATATACTAGAAATATACTTAGAATAAACTAAGTATATTTCGAGTATATATATGTGTCAAATAAATTCAAATCAATCATAAAATATACCGAAAATAAACCATTAAATCATTCATATGAGAAAATAAATAATGCATAATGTCATTCATAATAACCAAATAAACCATATATATACCAGAAATATACTTAAAATAACTAAGTATATTTCAAGTATATATATGTAGAATAAATCCAAATAAATAATGAAATATACTAAATATAAACCAAAAGTATACTATAAACATGCCAAGTTTAAATCAATAGTTAAACATGCATTTATTTAGAAGTATATTAAGATATACCAAGAATTTACTCAAAAACAATTTAAGTATAAATCGATGTTATGACATGCAATTATTTAAGAATAAGCCTAAAATATACTATAAATATACCTAAAGTATACTAATCATTAAATAAACAATTATAAATAAATTTACATTTAAAACATGTATATGTTCTAAAATATACTAAAAAAAAACTAAAATTATACCAAACCATATTATAATTTAAATCACTTTTAAAAGCATATAATGAAAATGAAAAAAAAAATCCTAAGTCATACATTCTATATGCAACGCATATATATATAGTATAATAACTCACTGATTAGCACTCCACGAGACAGACTTTGCGGGTTTGGTGCGTTAAGTCTCGATCTCAGCGCAGCTAGAAAAATACAATAACAACAACCATCAGAATAAATTTCTAACTTAGACTTCTAGAGACTCGATCTAGAATTACTAAACACGAACAAACACAAAATAAGGATTAAACTCGATGTCACATTTTACAAAAATTCTACCGAAAATTCGGCAGAAACTCCTCTGTAAAATAGACATCTCTCTATTAAAAAATAGAGTTGGTCCTGTAAGAAAAATACACTTCGAGTATAGAAATTCACACAACCCTCGGTTGGGATCCTGAACTAAAAAAATTCTCCAACCGAGGTCCACAATTCACCAAAATTCAAATAATAAAATAAAATATATTAAAAATCAATAATTACCATAAATACCCTCAAAATATCAAAATACAGTATATTTAACATTAAACATCAAAATAATTATTTTCCCAAATAATTAATTAAAATCCCAAATAATATTATAATATTATTAAAAATCCATTTTTCCAATAATTACACAAATATCAATAAAAATTCATTTTATAAATCCAATTAACTTAATTAGCCCAATAATATAACAAAAAGTTATAAAAACTCATTTTATTATCAAAATAATATATAATATATTATTTGAAAATAATTTTTGAAAATTAGTTTTATTTAGTTAAAAATAGTAAAAAAAATTGTAAGAAATCATTTTTATACCTCAAATATTATAAAAATAAATTAACCATAATATTCAACTAAAATTACCACCAAATTACCAAATTAACCCTAATATTTAAAAAAACACACAAAATACTAATAATACTCAAAAATTCAATAAAAATTATATAAATACACAAAAATTATTTTCTCAACATATATCTCCATAATATCAACAAAAAAAATATTTAACCAACTACTTCTAACAAAATATATATTTAACCTATATTTCCAAAATTGACATAAACTAAAAATAATTATAAAAATTACACAAAATTCACAAAAAATATAAAATCTAACTCTAAAATTAATAATAACCACTAATAACACCAAAAATCACAATTTCATAATTTATATAATTAATTCATGAAAATTAATAAAATAATATTAAAATATTCAAAAATTCAAAAAAATCAAAATAAATTCCAAAAATCACAAAAAAATTCATGAAAGTAGATTAAGCTTCCAGGAACAACTTTTGTTAAGGAAGAGTGCAAGATTCATCAAGATCAAGCTTAAAAAAAATTGGAAATCCTAAAGCTCCATAAACTAAAAATCAACAAAACTCATGAAAATGAAGTTTAAAGCTTAAACTAAGCTTAGATTCATGCTCACTAGAGCCTAGAGAGTTGATAGAGACCGGAAGCTCGAGAAACAGTGGCCAGAAGTGATGGAGGCACAGTGACAGTATAAAAGTCGGACGGTGCAGAGAAGAATGGAGATAAAGTCTCCTGTGTTTTGTTTCTTCCTTTGTTCACGTTGCTCTCTTTTTTTTTTCTTTGTGCAGTGTGTTTGTTAGTGAATGCATGAGTATGTATTGGTCTTGCATGCATGCATGTGTGCATATATATATATATATATATATATATATATATATTATATTAATAAAACTTTGTATTATAATAATAATACTTTATGTAAACAAATCTCCACCACATAAAAATATACTCACATAAAATAACCATGCAAAATAATGTAGTTTAATAATAATAATAATAATGATAAAAAAATAAACAATATTATGGAATAATTAAATAATAAAATAATACTCAAATTAAAGTCAATCAATAAAATAATAATAGTGCTTAAATAAAATTATTAAAATAATTCTTTTCAAAGTAGTAAATATAATGTAAATTAATTTCTAAAATAATAAGTTTTGAAATAAATATTTACGTAGAAAATTATAATTTAATATAAAATAATAAATATTAACCACAAAATAATCAAATATAACTTTGAATTTATTAATACTGCATATCTCATTTTAAAATAAAATAATTTAAAAACTAGGGTTATTACAGGAACGGACTAATGATCAGATAGCGTTTGTTTTGATTTAAAAAAAAGCCTTTTGCGTTTAAAAAAAACTTTATCAAATAATCATAATGATAAAATTTGAATTTTTAACCAATTAAAATATTGAAAAAATCGATAAAAATAAGAAAAAAATATGCGAAAAAATAAAAAAATGGAATTATTGCACATCGATATTGTGCAATGCCGACCAACATTGTACAATGCCGATCCTAAAAAATATATATATTTTTTTTTACACCAATGTCGATCACTAAAACGTTACAATTTAGTTCTTAAAGTCCAGAAAATAAACAATCAAGTTCAATTTTTGAATAAATTTCATCATAGGGGCTTACGTCACAATTGTGCACAATTGCATCCCGAAATTGGGTGCTTACAATATCCCGATATAAAATAAAAATATTTAAAAACTCGGGTCTTAACACATAGAATCTAACGCACTGATACGTACACAGTCCTAATGCAACCCACTAGGTAACACGTTCTACTATTATCCTTCCAATAAATTGTTTAATTATTAAAATAATAAAATGTATAATTTAAACATGATGACATCCATTTTAAAAGAAATATACTAAAAATATACCAAATATATATCAAAATATACCAAACATATATTGAATATATACCAAAGATATACCAAATATATGCATAATCATTTAGTAAAATACCTCATATTTAAATACATTATAAAAATATGGATGCTTATTGTAATATCTCGATATTTTAAATAATTTTAAACTACATCGGGAAATGCAGTATTAATAATTTTAATATATATATTTTTTTGATTATTTAATCATTTGGTTATTTATTAAAATTATTTTTAATTATTTTAAGATTTCTACGTAAAATTTTTCCGAGAGTCTTATTTTCGCGAAAATTAAAACCTAAATAAATAATTATTAATTATATTGGTCGGTTTTATGAGTTTGCATGAGTCCATGCACGATTTTAATTCTCGTATTAAAATATATACATATACATGTATATATATACACATATTTAATATTTTAGGGTTTATATTAATTAAGTAAATATTATATATTAAACATTTTTATTTAATTAGTATGTATTATATATATATGTATATGTATATGAATTTTGGTTGGATATTTTAACATGTGGTGTAGATTATTATGAATATAATATTAATATATTATAATAATATAAGTTAAGTTATATATATATATACAAAAAATGAAGTTTGCCAAAATTACAAATTCTGCCACTCATCTTCTTCCTTCAAGCTCGACGCCATCCCCGTCATTCCCGCCGCTGCCAAGCTCCACCCTCACCGTCAGAGTGCCTCCTAGCCAACCACCACCCTCCCAAGCTTCCTTCGCCACCTTTTCCCTCTATTTCTGGCGAGCTTTGGCCGGTTTCCTCCTTAGAAACCGAAACTTGAGCTCAACGTCGATCAAGCCTTTTTCGGCCACCATTTTGAGCGCCACTGGTTCTATCTTCTCTTTGAGCTCTGGTGAGTTCATTTCCAAGCTTAGTTTTGTGTGATTTGGTCTAGATTTTCCTTGGTTTTTAATTTTCATTTTCGGCATTTATGAGTTCTTGATTTTTTTGAACTTTGATTCTAATGATTCAAGCTAAGTTCCTTCACAAAGATTGATCCTAGTAGCTCAATCTTCATCCTAAATTTTTTTGGAATTTTTGGAATTTATTTTGATTTTTGTAAATTTTTTATTAGTTTATTAATATTTTCTAATTTTCATAAATTAATTAAATAAATTGTGAAATTGTGATTTATGGTATTTATAGGTGTTAGAATGAATTTTATAAATTTATTTTTAATTTTTTTGATTTTTTTATAATTATTATGAATTTATTTAGTTTAGGTGATTTTTAGAAAATTAGGTTAATTAGGTATTTTGTTAAAATTAATCAGTTAATTGAGTAGAATTATTGATTTTATTGAATTATATGTTGAGAAATTAATTTTTGAGTAATTGTATAATTTTTAGTGAATTTTTTTATAATTATAGTGTATTATGTGAAATTATATATAACTAGGGGTATTTTGATAATTTGGTACTAAATTGTTTAAAAATTAAGTTAAATTGGTCTTAATAATTATTTGAGGTATAAAAATAATTTTTACAAATTATTTACTATTTTTAACTAATTAAAACTATTTTTCATAAATTATTTTCAAATTTTATACAATATACTATTTTCATAAATAAATGAGTTTTTAATGATTTTTAATATGTTTTTGGGCTAAATATGTAATTTGGATTTATAAAATGAATTTTGGCTAATATTTATGAATTTATAAAGAATTGTTGATTTTTAATAATATTTTATTAAAATTAGGGTTTTATTGTAATTATTGGTAAAATAATTATTTTTAGTATTTTAAATACCTAGTTTGCTATACTTTAATATATAAAGGGCATTTTTTGTATTTTTGAAAATTAAATGTATTCTGTGCATATTTCGTGAATTGTGAACCTCGGTCGGTGGAATTGTAGTTTGGGAGTCCGATTGAGGGGTTGTGTGGTTGTGTATTTTTGAAGTATGTTTTCTTGCAGGACCGACTCTATTTTTAGAGTAGAGAGATGTCCGTTTTACAGAGGAAGTTCTACCGAATTTTCAGTAGGATTCTCGTAAAACGTGATATCCGGTCAAATCCATATTCTTATTTTGTGTCTAGTGTTTAGATCGAGTCTCTAGAATTTCGTCAGACTTATTCTGATTTCAAGTTGTCGTTTGTTTGTTTAGTTGTGCCGAGACTGTCACAACCCAACAGGGGCCATAACCGGTGCTAGGGAACGAGAATTCTTTCGAATCCGGAATCTGTAGTGAGCCTTAAAATAAATAAAAACATGCAATAATTGTAATAACATAAATAATATATTTTATGGCAGAAATAAAATCATAAATATACCAAAATAAATATCCACCATTGAAATTAAATCGAACAACTTATCTCATATAAATAAACTTTTAATAAAAATCCAATTCAAATATTTGAAATACATAACTCACACAAATATATTACATAAACTCCACAACTGTTTACAACTACTGCAATGTCTAGATTATAAAATAAAGCTCAGATAAGCAGTTTACATAGTGAAGCCGGGGTGGAAGAAATCCGGCGTATAAGTCTGTTACTAAGGTCTGAACATGATGACTCTCCTGAAAAATAATCAACGGAGGGGAGTCAGATCTCCTGAGTGAATTGTTATAATATATATATACATGCATACTAAATGACAATGCACACAGTCAATAGTATATATAATAAATATATATACAAGCAATTACACACAAATGCAACTAAATCATTTTATATATTTTCTGAAAATCACTGTTTATGAAGGATCAAATAGAGCCCTAGAAAATTACAACCTCAAATAGTGTTAGACAACACTCTAGCCATACAGGCTCACTTATTTCAAATAAATTCACTTGTTCCATTTGGACAGTAGACTGGCCCCGAGATACTAAATCAACCGAGCTCCAACAGTCTGACTGTCAGTGTGATTGTCCCCGAGATACTAGGTCAACCGAGCTCTAGCAATCACACTCCCAAATCATATCTCACATCAAATTAAATCAAATCGATCAATATCCATAAATAGGTTAGTATATAGCCTAAATGCTATCAGCGTACCGGTACGTACTCGGTCCTAGTGCTGCCCACTAGGTAGCACGTTCTATTGATATCCTTCATTAATATATAAAACATACATTCATAAAACAAATGATGCATGAATTTCAATAGGGTAGCAACATAAATAATATATATACTAGAAATATACCAAAAGTAAACCAGGTATATTTCGAGTATATATACGCCAAATAAATCCAATATAATTACAAAATAAACTAGAAATATATTTAAAAATATTTTAAGTATAAATGTTTAATAAAACATGCATATAATTTAAAATATATCAAAAATATCCCAAAAATAAACCTAAGTACTAATTAAATCATTTATGCATATTTTATCAAAATAAATCATACATTTCTAAAACATGCACCCTAAAATATATATATATAAAATAACCACTCACTGTTATTGCGCTCCACGAGATGGGTTTGACGGGCCTGGTACACTAGGCCTCGGTCTCAATGCAACTAAACAATCAAATGACAACACGACATTGGAATAAATCTAACGGAAGTTCTAAAGACTCGATCTAGCATACTAAACACATAATTAGAATCAGAATTCGACCGGACATCACGTTTTACGAGAATTCTACCAAAAATCTGGCAGAACCTCCCCTGTAAAATGGACATCTCTCTACTTAAAACGTAGAGCCGGTCTTGCAAAGAAAATACACTTCGAAATAAACACAGAACACAACCACAATCCTTCAGTCGGACTCCAAACTACAATTTACCGACCGAGGTCCACAATTCACAGAACAATTACAAAATACCAAAATGCCCTTTTACAATAAAATACATTTTATCAATCCAAATTGCATAATTAACCCCAAAACACATTAAAAATCGATAAAAACTCATTTATTTTTTTAAATCGTATATTATATATAATTTGAAAATAATTTACGAAAAATAGTTTTAATTAGTTAAAAATAATAGATAATTTGTAGAAATCATTTTTATACCCTAAATAACTATTAAAACCAATTTAATTACATTTTTAACCAATTTAGAGTCAAATTACCAAAATACCCCTATATATATAAATTCACTAAAATTAATCAAAATTCACCAAATATAGTATAATTACTCAAAAATTAATTTTCTCAACATATAATTCAATAATATCAATAATTATACCCAATTAACCAATTAATTTCAAATAAACACATAATTAACCTAATTTTCCAAAATTACATAAACTTAATAAATTCCAAAATAAATACATAAAATTCACAAAAATTAAAAATAAATTTATAAAATGCATTTCAACACCAATAATTACCATAAAACACAATTTCATAATTTAATTAATTAATTTTTGAAAATTAGAAAATAATAATAAAATAATAAAAAATTCACAAAAATAAAAATAAATTCCAAAAATTCCAAAAAAATTCAAGCATGTATATTAATCTACAAGGATCAAAGTTTGTGAAGGGAGTTTTCTTGAATCAATCAAATTGAAGCTCAAAAAAATCAAGAACCCTAATAGGCCGAAATTGCAAAATCGAAACCTAGGGAAATCTAGACCATTTTAAGTGAAACAAAGCTTGGAATCAAACTCACCGAAGGTCAAGGAGAAGATAGAGACCAGCGGGTCAAAAACAGTGGCCGAAATCTCTGTGATTGACGGTGAGAAGAAGCTTCAGTTTTTCAGCAATTCCAAGCTTCTCCGACGTCGAAAACGGGTGCTGCTGGCGGCGGAACAAGCTGGGGACGATGGTGGCACACCAGGAGGCACACTGATGGTAAAGAAATGGCGTGACAGGCGGTGGGTGAGCGAAGGAAGGCGTCGGGCGATGGCGAGGGAAGATGAGTGGCACGAATTGTAAGTAGAGGGAACTTTTATATATGTATATATATATATATATATATATATATATAATCACTTTAATATTTAATTATTAAAATATACCAATATTATATTTAGAAAAATTACACACCACAATTTAATAAACATATATAAATATACATATACATATACATATATATATATCACATATTAAAAATAAAAACTATATAATATATACATAATTAAATAATAATAATAATAATAATAAACCCTAAAATGTTAATTGTATATATATATATGCATGTATATGTATATATGTTAATATGAAAAATATACTCATACATAAACTCATGCAAATTCACAAAACTATTTAGAATATTTAATATTAAATTATTTACGTTTTAATTTCTCCGAAAATAGTATTCCCGGAAAAATTTTATGTAAATCTCTTAAAATAGTTAAAAATAATTAAAATTAGCTTTAATAAGTATCAAACTCATAAAATATCATAAATATATATATGCAAAAATTATTAACACTACATACCCCGATGCAGTTTAAAAATATTTAAAAACTCAGGATATTACAGAGACCGAGGCCTAATGGATCAGGCCCATCGGACCCATCTCGTGGAGCGCATAACTGTGAGTTGTTATTTTATATATATGTGTTTTAGGATGCATGTTTTAGAAATGTATGTTTAAATTTTATGAAATATGCATAAATTGTTTAATAATTGCTTAGGTATATTTTAGGTATATTTTGGTATATTTTAAATTAAATGCATGTTTTATTATGGAATTATACCTAAAATATTTTTAAGTATATTTATAGTTTATTTCTGGTTTATTTTCTAATTAAATTGAATTTATTTGACATATATATACTCGAAATATATTTGGTTTATTTTTGGTATATTTCTAGTATATATATGGTTTATATTGTTATTTTAATTAATGTCATGCATCATTTATTTTATGAATGTATTTTTTATATATAAATGAAGGATATCAATAGAATGTGCTACCTAGTGGGCAGCACTAAGATCCAGTACGTACCAGTACGACGATAGAATTTAGGTTAAATTACTAACCTATTTGTGGATATTGATTGGATTGATTTGATTGATGTGTGATATGATTTGAGAGCGTGATTGTTGGAGTTCGGTTGATCAAGTGTCTCGGGACCAATCACATTAACAGTCAGACTGCTGGAGCTTGATTGACTTAGCGTCTCGGGGCCAATCTACTGTCCAAATGGAATAAGTGAATTTATTTGGAATAAGTGAGCTTGTATGGCTAGAGTATTGTCTAACACTGTTTGAGGTTGCGATCATTTAGGGTTCTATTTGATCCTTCATGAACGGATATTATTTTTAGTATTTATATAAAATGATTTTGCTGCATCCGTGTGCATTTACCTGTATATATATTTATTATATATACTATTGAATGTGTGCATTTGTCATTTAGCTATGCATGTATATATATTATAACAATTCACTCAGTGAGGTTTAACTCCCCTCTATTGACTATTTTTCAGGAGAGTTTTCGTCCTTAGACCTCAGTAACAGACCCTTACACCGGATTTTTTTGCCCGACTTTATTATGTAAACTGCTTACTTGATTTTATTTTGTATTCTAGACACTGCAGTAGTTGTAGTTAAGTTTGTGGAATGTTTATTTTATATATGTTTGAGATTTGTATTTTAAAGTTGAACTGAGAATTTGTATTAAAATATTTTATATATATGAGATGGATTTTATGCTATCAAATGAGTTGGTGGATTATTATTATTACTTATGAGATTTTAATTTCCGCTACAAAATATTTTATTTATTTTTATTATTATTGCATGCTTTTATTTTATTTTAAAGGCTTGCTACGAGTTCCGGATTCGAAAGAATTTCCGTTCCCTAGCACTGGTCATGGCTCCCTATTTGGGTCGTGACACTTATAATTATGTATCCTACATACAATGCATATATAAAATAATAACTCACAGTTGTGCGCTCTTCTAAAAGAGATAAACTGACTTGGTTCGGTAGACCTTGGTCTCAGCGCAACTATAGAAAATAAATAAATAATCATAATATTATAATCGAACTCCTAATTTTTATACTATTAGAAATTCTAAAGGACGACTCGACCAAAAATAAAAACCTCATGATCGACTCGATGTCACGTTTTATAAGAATTCTACTGAAAATTTGGTAGAGTTTCCTTTGTAAAATGGAAGTCTCTCTACTAAAAGTAGAGTCAATCCTGTAAGCAAACACACTTCAATATACACAAATACACAACTTCTTGGGTTGGGCCTACGAACTACACAATTGCCTAACCGAGAATCAAAATATACAAAAATCAATAATTTAATAATAATACATTAAAAATCTTTAAATTCCATAAAAATCAATAAAATATCTCAATTCAAGTTATTTAAATAATAAATACCTTAAAGCTAATTATTTTCAAATTAGTTAATAAATCTCAAATAAATTATATAATATTAATAAAAATTCATTTTTCAATTATTCGAAATTAAATAGTAAAATTCACAAATAATTATCTACATAGTTCAAATATGTAATAAAAATAGTTAAAAATTCATTTAATCACAAAAACAGTAAATAAAATTATTATTTGAATATATTTCCGGAAATTATTATTAATTAGTTAAAAATAGTAAATAATTCGTGAAAATTATTTTAATACTATTTATTATTCCAAAATTATTCAAAACATACTAATTAACAATAATTTCAATTAAAACACCAAATTTACTAATTTATATTAATTTTTTCAAAAATTAATTTTTTACATAAACTTTGGAAAGTTTGTAACTAAAAATCAAAATCAATCTCACCAAAATTTCTTCACAAACTATCATCCAAATAATTTAAAAAATTTATTAAAAATATAAAAAATTTCTAGTGAGGGTCACCGGAACAGTGACTCGCCGAAAAACCAAAACACCAAAATTCAAATAATTCATAAAAATCAAACAAAAATATTTTTGAGTAGCGTTAGTGTGATATCCCACATCGATTGGGAAGGAGAACGAAGCACGCCTTATAAGGGTGTGGATACCTTCTCCCTTCAGACGCGTTTTAAAACCGTGCACTGCGGGCTGGGACTGGGCAAAGCGGACAATATCTGATACGGGTTGGTCTGGGCTGTTACAATGGTATCAGAGCCAGAGCCGGTTGAGTTAAAGCTCCCATCCCATGAGACTCGTTTTAAAACTGTGTGCTGCGGGCTGGACTTGGGCAAAGCGGACAATATCTGATGCGGGTTGGTCTTACAGTTACAATGGTATCAGAGCTGGAGCCCGGATCAGTGTGCCAGCGTGGACGCTGGGCCCTAAGGGGGGGGTGGATTGTGATATCCCACATCGGTTGGCAAGGAGAACGAAGCACGCCTTATAAGGGTGTGGATACCTTCTCCCTTCAGACGCGTTTTAAAATCGTGCGTTGCGGGCTGGGCTTGGGCAAAGCGGACAATATCTGATGCGGGTTGGTCTGGGCTGTTACAATGGTATCAGAGCCAGAGCCGGTTGGAGTCGATTGAGTTAGAGCTCCCATCCCATGAGACGCATTTTAAAACCATGCGCTGCGGGCTGGGCCTAGGCAAAGCGGACAATATCTGATGCGGGTTGGTCTGGGCTGTTACAGTTAGCTTCACATAACAATATTTACAAAGAAATTAATAATGGTTCAACTAAATTCAAGCTTAAAAAAATCAAAAACCAAATACCTAAACTAAAACTTGAAGATAACTCAATTATCGGACATTCAAAGCTCACAACGACCAAGGATTAAGCTTGCCTGGACCGAGAGGAGTTGATAGAGCCCGGAATCGTGAGTTGAAACCATCGAAAATGTCACGACCCAAAACAGGGGCCATGACCGGCGCTAGGGAACGGGAATTCTTTCGAATCCGGAACCCGTAGCAAGCCTAAAAATAAAATAAAACAACAGTAACAGTATGATATGCAGCGGAAAGTAAAAATCATAATATCATACTATCATCCATATTAACTGGATTTAATTCAAAACTCATCACATCACATATATAAAATCTTTAATACAAATCCAGTTTCAATATAATACATCTCTTTAAAATAAAGTACATGAAATCCAATACTTTAATTCACAACTACTGCAGTGTCTAGATAAAATAAATAAGACTCAAGTAGACAATTTACATAAAGAAGCCGGGGTGGAAGAAATCCGGCGTATCGACCTGCTACTGAGGTCTGAGGAAGTTGACTCTCCTGAAAAATAGTCAACGGAGGGGAGTCAGACCTCACTGAGTGAATTACTATAATATATATACATACACACTAAGTGATAATGCATACAGTCAACAGTATATATATAATATGTATATATACAGGCAAATTCATACAGATGCAGAAAAATCATTTTTATATATTTTACTGAAAAATCCCAATTTATGAAGGATCACATAGAACCCTAGAATATCGTAACCTCAGAAAGTAGTGTTAAACAACACTCTAGCTATACAGGCTCACTTAATCCAAATATATCCACTTAATCCATTTAGACAGTAGACTGGCCCCGAGACACTAAGTCAACCGAGCTCCAGCAGTCTGACTGCCAGTGTGATTGGCCCCGAGACACTTGGTCAACCGAGCTCCAGCAATCACACCCAAATCACATCTCACACATAACAATAATCATAATCAAATCAATATCCACAAATAAGTTAGTATTCTAGCCTAAAGCTATAGGCGTACCGGTACGTACTCGGTCTACTGCTGCCCACTAGGTAGCACGTTCTATCGATATCCTTCATCATTAAATATAAAACATTCATTCACAATAAATGATGCATGAATTTAAATAAAATAACAATATAAACCATATATATACCGGAAATATACCAAAAGTAAACAAGGTATATTTCGAGTATATATACGTCAAATGCATTCAATCAAATCATAAATTAAACTAAAAATATATTTAAAAACATTTTAAATGTATTTTATTAATAAAACATGTATATAATTTATTATATACCAAAAATAAACCAAAAGTATACTTAATACAAATCACATTATTTATGCATTTAATCAAATAAAACATATATTTCTAAATCATGCATCCTAAGCGTATATATATAGTATAGTAACTCACCTAATGCGCTCAACGAGACAGGTCCGACGGGCCTGGTCCACTAGCCCCCCGGTCTCGGCGCAACTAAACAAGAAATAAATAACCGATATCAGAGTAAACCTAATAGAAATCCTAGAATTCAATCTAGAGTAATTAAAATACGGAAACAGAATTAGGGTATCGACTGGATATCACGTTTTTACGAGAATTCTACCGTAAAATTCGACAGAACCTCCCCTGTAAAACGGACATCTCTCTATCAAAAGAGTAGAGCCGACCCCTGCAAAGAAAATACTGTAATATCCCGTGTTTTTTTTAAAAATATTTTTACACTGTACCGGGATATACAGTGTCAATAATTTTCATGTATTATACGATATTTTTATGAGTTGATATGTATTTTAAACCTATTTTAATTACTGTCTATTATTTTCAGTATTTTACGTAAAATTTTCCCGGGACTTTCATTTTCGGGGAAATTTCCACGTAAACAATGTATTATTAATTATTTTTAAATGTATTTACGGGTTTGCATGAACTCATACATATTTTAAATTATTAAATAAAGCCTGTGTGTGTATATTTATTTAATTAGGGTTTATTATTACCCTAATATTTTATTATTTATTTATTATTATTTGATTATTTTATTTATTATTAAATTATTAAAATTTATTATTTTATTATTAAATTATTTATTAATATTTAATTTTTTTTATTTTTTTTATTTTTTTTCTTTTTTCTTTTTTCTCTTTCTTTTCCTTTTTCTTTCTTTTTCTTTTTCTTTTTCTTCCTTTTCTTTCTTTTTCTTTTTCTTCTTCTTCTTCTTCTTTCTCTCCCGCCCGACGGACGCCAACCACCATTTTCTCACCGCCGTTTCTCCCTCCTCCGGCCACCGTTTTCGACACCGCCTGGTCTCTATCTTCTCCTTGAGCTCCGGTGAGTGTTATTCTAGCTTTGGTTTGAGCTAAAATGGTCTAGAATTGCTTAGGTTTCGATTTGAAGATTTCGGCCTCTTTGGGTTTTCGATTTTTTTGAGCTTCGATTTGGATGATTCATGGAAAATTCCTTCACAAATGTTGTTCCTGGTAGCTTAATCTTCATGTATGAATTTTTACAGAATTTTTGGAGATTTTTGGATTTTTGGGTATTTTTGAATATTTTAATATTATTTTCTAATTTTCGGAAATTAATTATTTAAATTATGAAATTGGAGTTTATGGTTGAATAGGTGTTGAAATGAATTATAGAAATTTATTTGGAATTTTTATGAATTTCTAAGTATTTATTTTTAATTATTGAAGTTTATGTGATTTTGTAAAATTAAGTTAATTGTGTTTTAAATTGAATTTAATTGGTTAATTGAGTTTAATTATTGATATTATTGATAAATATGTTGAGAAAATTAATTTTGGGTAATTGTATGATTTTTGGTGGAATTTTTGAAGTAATTTAAGTATATTTATATATATAGGGGTATTTTGGTAATTTTACCCTAAATTGTCTAAAAATGTAATTTAATTGGTTTTAATAGTTATTTAAGGTATAAAAATGATTTCTACAAATTATTTGGTATTTTTAACTAATAAAACTATTTTTCGTGAATTATTTTCAATTATATATATAATATACGTTTTTCTAATAAAATGAGTTTTAATCGGTTTTTATAGTGTTTCAAGGTTAATTATGTAATTTTTACCTGTAAAATGTATTTCTGTGATTTAAGGATATTTTCGGTATATCTGGAATTATTCTGTGTTTGTGGACCCCGGTCGGTGGACTGTAGTTTGGAGTCCGACCGTGGGATTTTGATTGTGTTGAGCTTGTATTTCGAAGTGTGTTTCTTTGCAGGGTCGGCTCTACTCTTTTGAGTAGAGAGATGTCCGTTTTACAGGGGAGGTTCTGCCGAATTTTCGGTAGAATTCTCGTAAAACGTGATGTCCAGTCGAACCCTAATTCTGTTTCCGTATTTAAATACTCTAGATTGAATTCTAGGATTTCTATTAGGGTTAATCTGATGTCGATTAATTATTTCTTGTTTAGTTGCGCCGAGACCGAGGGCTAGTGGACCAGGCCCGTCGGACCTGTCTCGTGGAGCGCATTAGGTGAGTTACTATATTATATATATATGCTTAGGATGCAATGATTTAGAAAATGCATGTTTTATTTTGACTGAATATGCATAAATAATGTGATTTATATTCAAGTATATTTTTGGTATATTTTTGGTATATAATAAATTATATACATGTTTTGTTAATAAAATATATTTAAAATGTTTTTAAATATATTTTTAGTTTAATTCATGATTTGATTGGATTTATTTGATATATATATACTCAAAATATACCTGGTTTATGTTTGGTATATTTTCGGTATATATATGGTTTATATTGTTGTTTCATTTACATTCATGCATCATTTATTGTGAATGAATGATTTATTTATTAATGAAGGATATCGATAGAACGTGCTACCTAGTGGGCAGCACTAGGACCGAGTACGTACCGGTACGCCTATAGTATTTAGGCTATTATACTAACTATTTGTGGATATTGATTTGATGTGATTATTGATATATGTGAGATGTGGTTTGGGGTGTGATTGCTGGAGCTCGGTTGACCAAGTGTCTCGGGGCCAATCACACTGGCAGTCAGACTGCTGGAGCTCGGTTGACTTAGTGTCCTCGGGGCCAGTCTACTGTCTAAATGGATTAAGTGGATATAATTGGATTCAGTGAGCCTGTATGGCCAGAGTGTTGCTTAACACTATTATTTTTGAGGTTGCGATATTCTAGGGTTCTATGTGATCCTTCATAAAAGATGATTTTCAAATAAATATATATAAAATGATTTCACTGCATCTGTGTGAATTTGCCTGTATATATACATATTAGATATGTATTATTGACTGTATGCATTATCATTTAGTGTGTATGTATATATATTATAGTAATTCACTCAGTGAGGTCTGACTCCCCTCCGTTGACTATTTTTCAGGAGAGTCAACTTCCTCAGACCTCAGTAGCAGGTCAATACGCCGGATTTCTTCCGCCCCGGCTTCTTTATGTAAATTGTCTACTTGAGTCTTATTTATTTTATCTAGATACTGCAGTAGTTGTGAATTACAGTATTGGATTTCATGTATTTTGTTTTAAAGGAGATATATTATGTTAAAACTGAATTGTATTAAAGAGATTTTATGTATGAGATGAGATTTTTATTTAAATCCAGTTGATATGGATAATATTACGATATTATGATTTTTATTTTCCGCTGCATATATATTGTTACTGTTGTGATGACATAATTTATTTTATTTTTAGGCTTGCTACGGGTTCTGGATTCGAAAGAATTCCCGTTCCCTAGCGCCGGGTCATGGCCCCTGTTTTGGGTCGTGACAAATACACTTCGAAATACAAGCTCAACACAATCAAAATCCCACGGTCGGACTCCAAACTACAGTCCACCGACCGGGGGTCCACAAACACAGAATGATTCCAGATATACCAAAAATATCCTTAAATCACAGAAATACATTTTATAAATAAAAATTACATAATTGACCTTGAAACACTATAAAAACCGATTAAAACTCATTTTATTAGAAAAACCGTATATTATATATATAATTGAAAATAATTTACGAAAAATAGTTTTAATTAGTTAAAAATACCAAATATTTTGTAGAAATCATTTTTATACCTTAAATAAATATTAAAACCAATTAAATTACATTTTAGACAATTTAGGGTAAAATTACCAAAATACCCCTATATATATAAATATACTTAAATTACTTCAAAAATTCACCAAAAATCATACAATTACCCAAAATTAATTTTCTCAACATATTTATCAATAATATTAATAATTAAACTCAATTAACCAATTAAAATTCAAATAAAAACACATTTAAACCTAATTTTTCCAAAATTCCATAAACTTCAATAATTCAAAATAAATACTTAGAAATTCATAAAAGTTCCAAATAAATTCCTATAATTCATTTCAACACCTAATTTAACCATAACTCCAATTTCATAATTTAAATAATTAATTTCCGAAAATTAGAAAATAATATTAAAATATTCAAAAATACCCAAAAATCCAAACAATCTCCAAAAATTCTACAAAAATTCATACATGTAGATTAAGCTACTAGAAACAACATTTGTGAAGGAAGTTTCCATGAATCATCCAATTCGAAGCTTAAAAAAATCGAAAACCCTAATATGACCGAATTGGAAAAATTGAAACCTAAGCAAATCTAAACCATTTTAGCTCAAACCAAAGCTAGAATCACACTCACCGGAGCTCAAGGAGAAGAAAGAGACTGGCGGGTGTCGAAAACGGTGGCCGGGAGGAGGAGAAACGGCGAAGGGAAGATTTCGGCCAAAAGAGGAAGAAATGAAGCTGCCGGCGCCGGGAAAAGGGGCTGGAGGCGGCGGAGGACGGTTGGGAACGGCGGGTGGCAAGCCGGGAGGCACACCGACGGTAGGTGGCCGGAGTTGCAGACGGTGAGGGATGGTGGGTCGGGCATCGGGCGCGGGAGAGAAGGGAAGAAGAAGAGAAAAAGAAAAAAGAAAGAAAAGGAAAGAAAAAGAAAAAGAAAGAAAAAGGAAAAAAAAAGAAAAAAGAAAAAAGAAAATAAAATAAATTAAAATAATTAAATATTAATAAATAAATAATAATAAAATAATAAATTTTAATAATTTAATAATAAATAAAATAATTAAATAATAATAAATAAATAATAAAATATTAGGGTAATAATAAACCCTAATTAAATAAATATACACACACAGACTTTATTTAATAATTTAAAAATATGTATGAGTTCATGCAAGTTCGTAAATACATTTAAAATAATTAATAATACATTGTTTACGTGAAAATTTCCCCGAAAATGCAAGTCCCGGGAAAATTTTACGTAAAATACTGAAATAATAGACAGTAATTAAAATAGGTTTAAAATACATAACAACTCATAAAAATATCGTAATATATATACAGAAATTATTGACACTGTATATCCCGGTACAGTGTAAAAATATTTTAAAAACATGGGATATTACAGAAAACTATCACCGACAACGCTGCAAATTGTTGTTGTCTTTGACGAAAAACCAAGGAAGGAAGGGCTCCATCGACGGAAGTGGAGGGAAGAAAGGAGGTGGTGCTGGCGATGTGATGGTGGTAGTGTGGTTGTTGTTGGTGGTGTGGGTGGTGGCACATGATTTTGCGTAGGAAGAAGAAGAAGAAGAGAAAGGAAAAGGGAGGGGGAGAGGAAAGAGAGGGAGGGAAAGGAGGAAAAAAAATTTCTTATATATATATATATATATATATATTTAATTAGGAAAAGACAAAATACACATATATAAAAATAATAATAATAATACTAACAATAATATTTTTAAATAATAATCACTTTCAAATAATTCCTCTACATATTAAAATATTTATGATAGAATAAATTAATACTATTCATGAATAATAATAATAATAATAATAATAGTAATAATAATAATAATAGATAAATAAATAATCATATACAATACTAAACTTAAATTACACAAATTAATCATAATATATAAAAATTTAAAATATTTATTAACAATACATATCTCTAAATAAATTTAATAATTTAAACTATCGGGTAATAACAATGGATTTATCATTACTATGAATAATTTGCAATAATTATTATATTATTAATTCTATTTAATTTTCTTAGATTTTTTCCATAATTCAAAACCAAATTAAAAAATTAGTTTTAAAAAATAAATTTCAACATTTTAAGTCATAAAATTGTATTTGGAATGAATTGGGTTAATTTAATTTGGTCAATTTGAAATTTTTTTATAGTTTCACTGGTTGTTCAACAACCTTAATATGTAAAGAATAGTCAAGTTTCATTTTTCATATTAACATTAGCAAGAAAGAAGATAAAAAAAAAAGATTAATTTGTTAATTTGTAAGTTAAATAATATACGATTAGCCTAATTAAAAAGTAAAAAATAAAATAAAGGATAAACAAATTATAGAATATAGAAATTGTTAGATTTGCAAGATTAAAAAAACATAGTAACAATAGTGGGGTTTTTTATTTTTTAATTTTTTTAAATGTTTCATGATGAGAAGGGCTATTTTATAATTTATTGCGATCGCGATATAAAATATTGTCCTATCGATGTATTATATATGAGATGTAATATTTTTAAAATTTTATATTTAACTAATAAAAATAAAATATAATACGTTGAAAGTAAATAAAGAAAAAAAAAATTCCACTTTTAAGTTCTAATTTATTTTTATCAGTTTTATTTACTTCTCATCATATAAAGGTTGGATTTATACAATTATATACTTTACCTAAACTATTTAACTTAGCACTTCTTTTAGGTTTATTGATTTAGTATTTTTAATTAATTAGTATTTTCTGCTTTTTCTTTATAATATTTAATTATTTTTTGGCGGATATAAGGAAGGAATTTTTTTTATAAATACACTAAAAACCAAAATAATTATCACAACCCACATTGACCAAAAATGTTTTCAAAACTAATTTTTCTAACTTTTTTCTTTCAAATGTGGTCCATTTTCCTTTTATTCCTTTATTTTTAGGATTTTTTTTGGTCAATGTTTTTTCTCAACTTTTTTGTTTACTAAATAAATTTTTTCAAGGTACTTTTTTTTCTTAACATTTTTTTACTGTCTTCATTTTTTTTAAATATTTTTTCGCTCAAATTTTTTTTATTGTCTTCATCTTTTTTTTTCCTCAATGTTTTTTTATGCTCAACATGCTTTTTTTATTTTTAACGTACTCTCAACGTTTTATTTTTTTTGCTCAATATTTTATTTATTTTTAAGTTACTGTTTTCTTTTTTTTTTCTCTTCAAAATTTTTTATGAAGCTTGTGTCATCAATTAATCTGCATTTCAGTTGCCCAAATTTTGTTTTTTAATTAAAGCATACAAAGTCTAAGAAAAACCAATGCTTAAATCACATAATTTTCTTGCATCATCGATTGCATGTAATTTTCTTGCTGCCAAACTATAAAAAGAACCTAAAATAAAATATAAGGGCTGTTTGTATATAATAATTTTTTTATACTCTAAACATCATATTACACTTAGATAATATATAAGGATATAATTTATAATATCCATTTTTACTATTGTATTTCATAAAAATGATGTTTTTTAGACTTATCCATTATTTTAAAAAATATATAAAAAAGCAACAATACAAAAAAATAATAATAACATTAAAAAAAACAACAAAAAAGCAACAATTGAAAAATATAACAAAAAAATAACTGAAAAAATGACAAATAATAAAAAAAAATCAAAAAAATAACTTTTCTGATTAAAAATAATATTAAAAATAAAAAGTAACAATTGAAAAGCAATAAAAAAATAAAAAAACAACACAAATTTTGCTTGCATTTTCTTCAATTTCAATGTATATAGATTGATACACTCTGAGCATTTTATGATTTGTTTTGGTGCAATTGTTCATATTTTTGCTCAGTTGCTGTGTTTGCAAAGTACAATAATAAAAAGAATTTGATATCAATATCATTACCAACAGTTGGATGAGTGACACATACTTTAATTTTTATAACTAATTATATATATCACTCGTCTGATGATTAGTTGCAGTTCGGGAGAGAATTGAGGTCGAATTTTTTTTCCATAATTTATTCCGCATTCTGTGCACCACAATAATGCAGCTGTGGTATGCTGTAATTTTAGAAATATATATATATATATTTTGGCTCAAAGTATCAACCTGAAGTTGAGCCTTTACCTGCTTCTTTATGTCTTTGTATGTGCTTGTAGTGGATATGCATTTATTTTCTTTTTTTTGGAAATTATGGTGGATATGCATTTATACATGCATGTGTTGGTCCTTTTTAATAAATTATTATTAAAATAAAGTAACTTTAGTTCTTGGGATAATGATAATAATGTTTGGGAGTTGATTAGTATTTGGCGAATAATTGTACAGTGCACGATCTTGTAAAGAGAAATATTAAAAGATTTTGTATCAATTATGTGTAACACGGAAATGGCTAAAAATGAAAAATGAAAAACATGAGAATACCGCAAAACTAATTTTGAAAATAAAAGATTGGTATACTAAAAAAAATAAGGGATCAAAACAGGCATATTAGTGATATTAATCTTATAAACCGGAAATCAAAGGGTTTCGTCTTCAAGCCTTGAACTGCTAAAAATTCAAATGTTGCGACCATTTGGTTTAAGAAAATGAAATGATGTTGGTGTTGGAAAGGAACTCATAAATTCATGAACGAAAATGAGATTGAAAATTCATTTTCTTTTTTGAACGATAATTTTTTGAGATAGAGGAAGAAGGGATATGAATATCCCACCTTTAAAGAGGTTAATCCCGTGCTGGTAACTAATAAATTCATGAACCAAAATGAAAATAAGGTCATCATCTTGGATAGTCAACCTTTTAGCCTGGAACTACACGTCATATGAGGCTTGCAAAGGGACAACAAAGTGAAATCTTCTAAAAACGTTAAATTGATTTTATTAATTCTATTAATGTTTTATTTAAAAATATTATTATTTTATATATTTAAATTCCCAAAAGAATTAGAGAAAAACTATTTTAGAAAATAAAAATATTTATTTGTTAGTAATTTAATTTGAAGTTTTGAAAATTTTAATTTGTTCTGAAATTTATAATTATTTACTCTTATAGTTTTTTTTTTAATCAATTAACTTATTATAACTTTCTAATCTAACTTGTTAAATTAGAATTTTATTTGTAAGGTTTGAAGATGAATTTTCTTATGATATAGCTAACCACATTGTAAATTAATCAATTGTAAGTTAGACACTTTTATAATGCCCTTAAACATAAAAATACCATAAGAAATAGCTCGTGTCAAAATCATTGTATACCTTCAATCTTCATTGGAGTCGTCACTATGAGTAAGCCGGAGACATTCGGAGATTAGAGCGAGATGTGACCGTGACATTAGAAAGAAAATCAAATACACCTTTAAGGATGAAGCGAGAATCCTTTTGAAAACTCAAAGAAATCTTGTGTAATTAGTCGTCACCTAATTGCTCAAAAAATGAGAGATAATCTTGAACTTAACAAAAATCATTCTCTAGATTGAGTTATCAAAAAGTTGCTTCTACTTAACTACTTCTTATTAGTTAACACTCATTACACTTTTCACATTATTCTTAGTTTTGGTACGACAAAATATATACAAACACACACTTATTCATCCATAACAATAATAATAAAAAGTATGAAGAAAAAAGATAATTACAATTATTATATGACATTTTTTTAGTAAATACATCAAAAAGAAAAAAGTGCAAAAAAATGGATTTAGACCTAAATCTAATAAAATCTTGGAAAACAAATGTTATCCTAACAAAATTTACATCTAGATGCTATTGATAACATCCACAAAGATAACTGTAATAGAAAAAAAAAATTAATAAAGCGATAGTAGGATAGCAACAAAAAATATAGAAATAGCAAAATGTGACATTTATAATGCAAGATAATCCTAAAACATGTTAACAACATAAATATAGCAAATTAAGTTAAAACATATTCTATCACTAATTATTGAAAATTCACACTTACTTCAGTCTAAATTTTTTAATAATTTGACACTTTTTAAATTAATTTTAATTAAAATGCTTCTTGACGTTAATTTTACAAAAACTAATTGATAATATTTTTATTCAATAAATAAAATTAATTTTGCAAAAATAAATATCAAATTTTTGAGAACCGATTTTCTATGGCCAACCAAATTTTTTTACGTGATAGTATGTGGTCAACTTATATATTATTTTAAAGTCAATCTATATTATTTTGTGTTCAACCATATATCATTTTATTATGAATTTTCTATAATATGAGAATTTAGTAAAATATATATTTTTTTATCTATTTACTTGATATTTTGTGATGTTGTGTGATTAACCACTAAAAAAATTAGTGAAATTTATATTATGTGGTATATTTTTTATTTAGTATTTTATGGTCTACCATATATTATGTTTTAGTCTATTAATTTTAAAAATGACGACATTATAAATATAAGCTATAACTTTGATTGTTAAAATGAAGTTCCATTATAAAATATTTTTGTGAAGGTGTTCTCTCTTTTTAATTTCAATCTAATAGTCTATAATTTATAGTTTAATTCAATGACTAAAAATTAAAGGTATCTATGTCTTCGGGGCATTACAAGAGCCCCTTATCAAGTATATATATATATATATTATTGATTCCGGTTCTGATTTTGGTTCTTTGGTTTGGTGCAATTAGGGGTGGTTCAGTTCGGAGAATTCATGATCTCCAAACTTGCCCCAATAAAAAATTTCGAGACAATTTGGTTTAAAAAAAGTCAAATGGTTAATGAAATTTTCGATTTTGAAAATTTTCAACTTAATTTTTCGAGACAGTTTAAATTTTTCAAGATTCGTATACAGTAATTAAAATGTGTTAGTGGATTTTATTCGTATCGGATTGATCCATCCACTATAGTAACACTGTCGGAGTTAATATGTAAATGTCTAATTTACACTTTAAAATCATAATGAATTACATGTGTTTCTAAATAGATCATGTTGAGTGAATAGGACTAATATAATATATATAATTAAATGGACGTATCAATTTAGAACACAATTTAATTTAAACCATATGATGAATCAATTTCTGACATAAAACTATTTATTTTCAATTTTATGAATTAGTTGAATCATTAATTTTGACACAGTGACACTCATTTTGATGTGTCTAGCTTTTAAGCCCATGGTATTTTTATATTTATAAAAGTTATAATTTTCAATTGTCTACAAAATCAGATTTTTTTTGAAAGATACAAAATCAGATTTTTAATCCATAAAAAAATAATTCCAGTTCACCCATTACACATTGTTTGTTTGTTTCACAGTGAAAAATAAATATTGAATTTTTTTTTAAAGTTGATCCAATTTAATTTTCAAACATTAAATATTAAAAAAAAACTACTTAATTAAGATAGATTTTTCCTTCACTCTATAATTTTAGTTTAAGATATAATTTTTAAATATTCAATTTTGAGTGTAAACATAACATTCTTAAACTCATCATACATTTTTAAAATATTTATAAAACTAATCCAAACACCACCACAATTTTTTTTTAAAAAAAAAAAAAAAACTCTATAATTTAATCATACTATGTCAGTAAACTTTATATGAATAAACTAAAATAAAATCTCGTAATATAATTATTTGGCTTGAAATATGTTGTTCTATTATGTTGGTCATGTCAATTATTTATTTTCGCATGATATATTTAAAAATCATGCTTAGGATTGGCCTATTCCGTCTGTGGGAGCCTCCTTTGTGGATGAAAAGCATATATTTTCATTGGCATGTTTAATAGCGCGTAAGGACTTGGTCGCACAATTAGAGTTTCTTCGTGTCCTTTTATTGAGCACGCAAATTAAGCAATTTAACAAGAATGGAACATTTAATAGTAATAGTAATAGTAATAATAATCTCAACAGTCAATTAAACAAAAAATCATATTGACATCAAAATAATTGACCAATCTTGATTATTTTTAAAGCAAGAGAAAGAGGACATCATGACTTTTGCTTAATTAATTAAAGTATGAAGATTTGAATATGTCAAGGTATTTATGTATATATATATATATATATTATTGATGGGTATTTTTACAATGGATGAATTAGTTCTTCCATGGGGTAAATGAAATGACTTGGTCACTGGGAGTGGTTTGGGACATGTTACTTTTGTTAAAGTATAGTTGATGAACTCAAATGGAAGAAACAAGCCTCATTCATACCTCCTCATGTCAACTGCCAAGCAAGAGAGGGTCTTAATGAAGCTATCTACCCATTTAAATGTTAAGTTTTTTTTTTTGGTCCCCATTATTCTTGCCACCTTGTAAAGATGCGTACTCTGAATTTGACTGGCTGTATTTTGAGGACTCATCATTTGAAGTTACAATAATATGAATTCCATGAGTCAAACCAAAACAAAGAAAGCTATTGGAGTATTTTTCCTTGCTCAAATGCAAGACACAATCTTTTCTTTAATTAAAAATATAAATCTTGTGTTTTGAGCTTGATTAGGCCAAAATTATCCCTCGTGACACCAATTCTAGCCTTGGTACTTTCATGATTCACTAAAAATATTATTTTTCCTCATCGTACAACATATATTTTCACTTGGAGGAAACGTGCACTATATATATAATTTAAATTTTTGTTATTATTTTTTTTTGAGATATTACATTTTTTATTATTTATAATTAGTCAATATTTGAGTAATTTAATTTTTTTTAATAATAATTAACTTTGGTTGATTAGTTTTATAACAAAAGTATTCACCAATAATAAAAATTATCATCTACTTGGGTTGTATAGTTTACCAATATAAACCGACTGGTCCCAACACAAAATAATAATAATGACAATAAGCATTGGACTGTTGGAACATTAAACTCTTAGTTTTTATTTTTAAAGCAATTTGACAATAGAAGAAGAAAAGAAAAACATGAAAAATTCCACACCTCTAAATATAAATAAAGAAAGAAAAGTCTGATAGAGCTAACTTTGCTTACTACAAAACCTCAATTCAACAAGGATATACTAATCTAAACACATCAGTCACAACACCCTCTCTTCTAGGTAAATGCAACAATTCTACCTAGAAAAGAAACAAAAATAATAAACAACATGTAAACCAAAAAGATACAACAGATTCTTGACCTACTTGATCTCTTCTTCTATTTGCAGCTATGGAGGACAAGAAAGCACATATAATAGCTGCTTCAACAATTATCATTCTCATTATTGTCATCATTATTGCTCGAGTTTTGCTTAAACTCTCCAAGCCCTTTTACATGATTGCAGGTGCAGATATTGCCGTGATTCTTGCAGTTTTCTCTTGTATGATGATCAGAAGACGTTATAATCGCAGGAGCAAGTCGCTAGTTAGGAGGTTATCTTCTGAAGGTAGAGAGCTTCGTATTGAGTATAGTTTCCTCCGAAAAGTTGCTGGAGTTCCTATAAAGTTTCGATACAAAGAGCTTGAAGAAGCAACACATAATTTTCAATCATTGCTTGGTCAGGGTGCATCAGCTTATGTTTTTAAAGGTATTTTATCTGATGGCGCTGCTGTGGCTGTCAAAAGGATTAATAAAGAAGAGCGTGGAGAGAAAGAATTCAGATCAGAAGTTGCGGCTATTGCTAGTGTTCAGCATGTGAATCTTGTTCGCCTAATCGGATACTGTATCGTTGCAGGAGGCCCTCGATTTCTTGTTTATGACTTCATCCCAAATGGGTCGCTGGATTGCTGGATTTTTCCCAAGAAAGCAACTAAGTGCAGGAATAGTAATTTCCCTGGAGGATGCTTATCATGGGAATTGAGGCTCAGAGTTGCTGTTGATGTGGCTAAGGCACTTTCTTATCTTCATCATGATTGCAGGTCAAGAGTCTTGCATCTTGATGTCAAGCCAGAAAATATACTTATTGATGAGAATTATCGAGCAATTGTTTCGGATTTTGGGCTATCGAAGCTGATGGCGAAAGATGAGAGTAGAGTCATTACAAATATTCGAGGTACGAGAGGTTACTTAGCACCAGAATGGCTGTTAGAGCATGGAATTTCTGAGAAATCTGATGTCTATAGTTATGGAATGGTTCTTTTAGAAATGATTGGAGGGCAAAGAAGCGTAAGCTTAAAGGGCATCGACGGGGCACAAAGAACATGGCAATACTTTCCGAAGATCGTCAATCAGAAACAAAGAGAAGGAAAGCTTCTGGAAGTGGTTGATCCGAGGCTATTAGAAAATGGAGGAATCGATGAAAGGGAAGTCAAAAGATTGGTGAATGTAGCCTTCTGGTGCATACAAGAAAAGGCTAGGCTCAGACCCGCCATGGCTCAAGTTGTCGACATGCTTGAAGGTCGGGTGCCAGTGGAGGACCCTCCTGATACACAAATGATTGTTTTGGATTTGTTGTCGATTGATAAAGATGCATCAAATGGTCATAAGAGAGCAGCAATTGCAGCATTTGCAGTAGAACAAGTAGATAGTGCTGCTCCTGTTGCATCAGGCTCATACACTATGTCAATTATCTCCCCAAGATAGCTAACTCCTTCTGTTTCTTCCATTAGGCACCTTTTTTTTTAGCTCTTCAGGTATCTTCATTTTTCCTCTTCTTTTGAGTCTTTAATTCTTTTGCTTCTTGGCTGATCTTTGTGCATACAAGAAAGATTAAGAAAAAAAAAAGAAAAGAAAAAGAAAAGAAGGGCTAATTTAAAGTGATTATATTCACTTGTATTCTTCTTTCTTCTTCCGCATTACATGTAACACAAGTTACTAATTAATTAATGATCAATGCTTACAACTTCAAGAACCAATCATTCTAATTTTTCTTGAAGACTTCTTCTTTTCTTAGCAATGTTGACAAAAAGGGTAGGATTTTATTTTACTTTTATATTTCTTTTCCTAATCACAAGGCAGAGAAACCTCCATTCCACCTAAACATAGGAAAAATTAATATGGGATTAGGTAGATCTCAAAATTTTGATATATAATTTAATTAGTCTGAATTAATGGCCTTGCCTTGCATTAAAGGTACGTAGCATCTTAGATTAATAGTACTTTAGAGGAATACATGTCATAGGGGAGCTGTAGGCATTAACTCTGTGGAGCTTAGTCGGCAGTTATTATGTTCTTATATAACAAGCTCAATACATCGGCAACCTCTTAAATTTTTATTTTTTTATAATTTTATGATATATATATAGAGAAAGAATATAGATAAGATGTATTTATATTCTCATTTATCAATTCTTACAACTTGCATTGAAATTTTGATTTTATGGGCCGAGATTTCAATTTTAAGTAATGATTGTTGGACATTTCAGTAATCAGCAGGAATTTGAGTTTGTATGATATGAAATCGTTTAAGAAATTGAATAATGAATTATTATACATTATAAGAACTAAGTTGATAGAAATTAAACATGATTTTTCTTTGTAAAGCAAATAATTGGTTACTATTTTTAAAAAACTCTTTTCTCAAATTTGTAGCTGCAATTTTAAAATAAAATTCGTATTGGAATGAAACTCAGAATTTCATATTTCTTGAAATAACTCTTAACTGATATTCAGCTATAAAATTTCAATATCCTTTGACATATTCAACGGTCAAGCAAACAATTAGGTGGCACATGGTTGTCTTATTAAAGTCAAGTCAAAATTTAATATAAAGGTCTTATAGTCAATTCCCACCCATATCTAAATTCTAACAACTGTAGCCACGTATGACAATAAATTCTATTACTGATATGTTTATATTGCAATATGAAACAAAAATTCATAACATGTGAGACGTGAAAATAATAATTATAATCTATTTTTCTTTAGATTAAGAGGTAAAGTGGCAAATAATAATAAATTAATTTTAATTAATTTTATTTAATATTAATATTAATTTTATTTAATACTAATATATTAAATTAATAATATTAATTAATAATCCATTTAACATTAATATATTAATAATATTATTATTAATTTTTATTTAGTATTAATATATTAAATTAATAATATTCATTAATAATATTATTAAATGATGAACCTTATTATTAAATTGATTAATTTGTAGGTAATTACTAATGAACTTATAAACAAATATATCAATGAATATATAGATAAATATTAATAAATCTATTGTTTATTCAATGAATATGCATTATTTAAGTAATGAACAATATATACGAGTTAAGTAATGAACATATATTATTTAATATTAATTTATATTTAACATTAATGTTAATATATTAAATTAATAATATTAATTAATAGTAGTGTTAAGTAATGAACTTTATTATTAAATTGATTAACTTATAGGCAAATATTAATTAACCTCTAGGCAAAAACTAATAAACTTGTAGACAAATACCAATAAACTTGTTGGCAAATACCAATGAACTTACAATTTATTTCTTAATGAACCGACATTATTTTCAGTAATAAATCTACACGTTTTATCTAATAAATCTATAATAGTGAAGTGATGAACATGCATTATTTAATATTAACATTTATTTCTATTTCTATTTAATAAATTTATATTTATTTTTAATATTAATTATCTCTAATATTATTTGTTATAAATTAGTATTAATTTTTATTTAATATTAATATATTAAATTAAGAATATTAATTAATAATATATTTGATATTAATATTAGGTTTTTATTATATTATTATATTATTATTAATTTTTATTTAATATTAATATATTAAATTAAAAAATTAATTAATAATAGTGTTAAGTAATAAATTTTCTTATTAAATTGATTCACCTGTAAGCAAATACTAATGAATCTTTAGACAAATACTAATGAAGTTCTAGGCAAATACTAATAAACTTACAATTCATTTATAATGAATTTGCATTATTTTAAAGTAATAACTCTGGTATATCTAATAAACATGTACTAATTAAGTAATGAACATGTATTATTTAATATTAATATTTATTTACATTTTTATTTAATGATATTATACTATATTTAAAAATATTAATATTAATATTAATAATATATTTAATATTAATATATTAATGTTAATTTTTATAATATTAATAAAACAAGTAAAACTTTGATAACAAATAAAACAAATAAAAAAGAAAGTGTGATGGTTGGTTCAACAATGACCTAGAAATAAGATTTTCATGAAAGTAAAGATGGACAGTAGAGAATAATAAATGCATCATTCACACGTGTTATAAACTCTGTTAATAATATGCATAAGGGTTCATGGTATAACAATTACCTGATAAGCTGACCTTGTTGTTTTAATCAAGGAAATAAGAAAAGGAAGGTAATAAGATCAAAGGTCAAATGGGCGTTAGTTTTGCGGATTCATATATATATATATGAAGGAATAAATATATATATGGTATTCAAATTTTTTATTTTGATTCTTTTAATATTTAAATTAATATTTTTTATAATTAAATATATGAATTGTTAAAAATTTTATGAATTGGTGTTTTTAACAAGTTTTATAGGTTAAACTGTATTTTAAATAGTGAATTAATTTATATGCCTTTATTTTATATTAGTTTTTATTTTTTATTCTAATTATTTCCTTTAAAAATTATTTAAAATAAAAAATTATTTTTAATTGTCAAACTAAACTAGAAAAATAAATTTTATTTTATTTTATTAATTATAGTGGTTGAATTTAATTTTTATTTTGTGATTTTAGTTAAATTAATTTTTTATTTCTTAAAAATTATTTTTTGTTTTTAATTATTTAAGTAAATTTTTATTTTAATTGTATTAAATTTATATTTTCAGTCTTTCATGTAAATTTAAAAAAATTATTTATTGAATATTTTTTAATAATATTCATTCACTTTCTTTTTATTTTATTTTAATTTAATAATATTATATATATATTTTACTTTAAAATTTAATATATATGAGTGAGAAAAATAATTGAAAAGAATAAAAAATAGGGCATTAAATAAAAGAAGGATATTTAAGTCAATTTGTTGTTTAAAAATAAGACATATCAACACTTTAACCTACAAAATTTATTAGAAATACTAATTTAAAAAATTTTTACCAGTCCAAACACTTAATTGTAAAAAAAGATTTTTGAAACACCAAAATAGCAATTATATTATAGTATATAATATGTATAATATTCTTATATTTTTTATTTCTTATACACTTCAAAATATATATATAAAAAATCTGATTATTTGAGTTCATTGCTCAATCTCATATATCTTCAATCTTAAGTATAAAATTGTTAATGTATACAATTAAAAAAAAATCTCATCCTTCATTTTATAAATAAAAGTTAATTTTTTTCACTTCTATTCAATTTCTAATACTTTTTAGTTTATTTTTTATTATTATATGAATATGTAACAATTCAAATACATAATTAAAAAAATCTTAATTCAATTTTGAATATTTTTATTTATCTTTCATTTATATTATGTATTCGAAACAATTCATATACATGATCAAAGCCAGCTTCTTAAACATATTCAGAATTTCTACATATTGTCTTATTTAAATACAATATATACTATACATATTCAAACAATAAAATTCATAATTATACACAAAAAAAAACCAAAACCATTTTCCAGAGAAAGGGAGAGCACTTATTAATTATATCATCTATTGAATCAAATCTTTAACACCATAAATATAAATTGGAGAAAGCCAAAATGTTCACCTGGATTCAATGCTCTTCCTTCTCGTTCACCTTTGACTTGTTCGGAAGATCGAGTTCATCGACTTAAAATCAATAAAAAAAAAAAAAAAAAAAAAAAAAAGGTTAAAGATACCAATCAATTAGCTGCAATCTCCACTGCCACCACGTTCCTTCTCAATATTTTGCCTCTGCTTCTCAACAAGTTTCTCAATGGTGCATTCCACCGCATCTTTGCCGCCAATAATCAATCGAGTCACAACTTCTGGATTCTTATCATGTTAGAAAATTTATTATATTTTAGATTGTGTATTTTGATTTATAAAAATTGACTAAACAAATATAGTTTAAAAAAATATGTAGAGCAACTCAATTTATATTTAAAGTGATTATCTACATTATAAGTTTATATGTATTTTAATAGGTTGGTATGATAAAATGGTAAGTGTAGACTTAATACTACTAGGGTTAGTAATGTGGTAAAGTTAAAAGAATTTTTTTATATAAATAGGTTAACGTCTCCTTTCCATCATGAGAATTTGATTTTCTGACTTGTTCCATTGATAGTTATCTACATCTGAGAAGGGTAGGAGAGAAAGATTTAATCTTTTATTTTTTTAATACTAATTATTTTTATTTTATTATTTTTTTTTATAATTACATATTAGAGATGAGATTTCTGCATCGAACACGACATAAGTACGTGATTACTTCCGCTAAATAAATTATTAGGGTTAATTACACCCACAATACCTACATTTTTCATCAATTTCTATTAAAATACTCAAATTTTATTTTGTCACTTAAAACTTTATAACATTTCTCATGAATTTCACAAAAGTACTTAATGACATATTTCGGTCGTCGGTGATGACGTGAAAGCTAACACGGATGCTAATGTGTTATCTGACAAAAAGTAATGGTTATGTCAGTTAAGAGTTAATTACACTCATGATACCCAATTTTTTCACTAATTTTTAGTAAAATATCCAACTTTTATTTCGCCACTTAAAACCTCCCTACATTCCTCATAAATCCCACAAAACTACCTAATGACACATTTCAGTCGCTGGTGACGATAAAAATACTGATGTGTCAAGTTTTTTTTTTAATTCTTTCTAGTTGGATATGTACTTCAGGTCTCATCAATACAAAAGTACATATCAAATCAATATTTTATTGATGAGACTCAAAGCACATATTAGGGAGCTGTGAACTTATGATGGATAAGGAGAAGGAGAAAGAGAAGAGTGTGCATGATAATTATTGGTGTTTTGATAAGATCAATAGTAGGAAAAAAAATATAACTTTGAGATCTTATTAAAACTCTATAGTGTTGATAAATTTTTATACTATTCTCAATGAATTTTGTCATAAACACTAATAATTACTATGCACACTCTTCTCCTTCTCTTTATCTATCCTAAGTTCACAGCTCCCTAATATATACTTTAAGTCTCATCAATAAAAATATTGACTTGATGTGTACTTTTATATTGATGAGACCCGAAGTACATATCCAACTAGAAAGAATTAAAAAAAAAAAACATCACACATCAGCATCCATGTCATCATCGACAACTGAAATGTGTCATTAGGTAGTTTTGTGGGATTCATGAGAAATGTTGGAAGGTTTTAAGTGATTAAATGAAAGTTGGATATTTTACTAAGAATTAGTGAAAAAGTTGGGTGCCGTATGTATAATTAACTCTCAACTAATATGACCACTATTTTTTGTTAGATGACACATCAGCATCCATGTCATCACCAGCAACTAGAATATGTCATTAGATACTTTTGTGGGTATCATGAGAAAAGTTGGGATATTTTAAGTGATAAAATGAAATTTGAGTATTTTAATGGGAATTAGTGAAAATTTTGAGTACCTTAGGTGTAATTAACCCTAAATTTTTATTATATGTATTAGATCCTAATATTTGTTTACATCTCAAATTGTGCCTCCTCAAACTCCTTCCTTGCATTCTCCCTCAACACCTCTCCACAACATGCCTTGCATATAAGGCCATATAAAGAATTGTGTTGCCTGTAATATATCCCTATATAGATGTAGTGCTCTTGCCGAGTGCTAGTCAACTTCCATTGGTTCAATAACTCTTCATCTTCATCATTTAGCGATTTCTCTTTTCTTCACCACATGTTTGTCTAATAATTACTTTATTGTATATGACCATCGCAAAACAATGGAGATAAGAATGAGAAGAAAAGGGAATAATGCAAGTGGAAAAAAATAACAAAAATAAAAAAATAAAACTAAAAAGTTAAAGAGGCAATGTTGAACTACTTGCGAGTAGTTTGGTGTTTGATTTAGTAAAAACTCATCCAAGTTCATATACCAAGGGGGTCTTTAGATTAACTGTTGGGAGGGGTTGTTAGTTGTTCACTTCCTAACAACTAAGATAATGATGTTTGGTTAACTTTTTAAATTTTTAGCTGATAGCTATTAGGGCACTAAACAATTGTAGTTCACATCAGCTTTAATTTGGAACTTTTCACTAACGACTACCATTTTAAAAATAAATTTACTATCTTATCCTTTTTAACTTTAATTAATTAACCTTAATTTAATAAAAAATTATAAAATTATTAAAAACATCCACACAAATAAAAATATTAAAAATTATTAATAACAATGTTCAACACTTATCAATTCTAATACTAATAACAATACATATTAATATTTATTTAAAATTTAGTGCCAAAAATTTAATAAAAATTACTTTAATATTTATAATTACAAGTATAAATAATATTTATTTTTACATCATATATATTATTGTTAACATTTATATTAATAAAATACACACAAATATATAATTTATTATTTAAAAAATAAATATAAAATATGATTATTTGTATATAAATTAACTAATGTCTATAATTGTAATTGAATACACTATCAACAACAACTACTATAATTTTACCAAACACATAGTATTAATTAGCTATTAGCTAGCAACCATCGGTAATAGTTATCAGCTATTAGCAACAACTTAACCAAGTATACCCTAAAACTTGTTTAGTAAATGAGCCAATCTCAAATTATATAAAACTTGGTTCATGAAGCTCGCAAATAGGCTTATGTAAAAGTTCGCAAGCCAGCTCGTAATTTTAATATTTAATATTTTGATTTTAGATATATAATATATAAATTCTTATTATAGAAAATATTTTAAATATATTATTAGAATAATATTATAATTTATTTAATAAAAAATTTATTTTTAATTTTTTAATGTGTAATTTTGGTTTATAGTTTGCATTTTAAAAATTTTGTTAGGCTCATTTAAGCTCGTATATAGTTCATGAATATCGAGTAGCTAATGAACTAAATTCAATTATGAACGAATTAAGCTTGAATTAGTTAAAATTTGACTTGACTAAACTCGTTTACATCCTTAAACACTCTTAAAATAAAAAGAAAAGGAAGACATATAATTTATTTAAAAGGTGGTATTTTTTTATTAAACATGTTTATAATTTTCTTTAAGATAATATCACTAATGGGCCTATTTTGGCCTCTCTTTTTTTTTTTGACATGTCTTCTTTTTGTCTTTCAAAAATGGCTTTGGTGTTTTCATCTTATGATTTCAATGTTTTTTGTCTTTTCATTTTTGGCCCTTTTTTGTTTTTTTAGCTTAAGAGCCACTTCACATAGAGAAAAAAGCCATGGTTCTTTTTAGTTGCATTCAAGCTTAAGAGCCACCATAGACGCATGCTCTTCAAATCTCTTATAAACCGCTATCATCTAATGATCCTTCGTTGACTTCTCTCCATCCCTCATTTGATCTAGATGATGGGGATTTCAATTGTTGGGATTCACAGGTTGAGTGTGTGATTAGAGAAGAGAAAACTTTGGTAGCTTATGAGCTTGTTGAAGTATACTGTGAACCTATTGTTGCATATTTATCCATCATTGAATCTCAAAAGTATGTTAATTTCCATTTATATTGAATAATTTAGCATTCTCTAATTTAATTTAAAGGGGTCTCCAGTATTTTTGGAGAAATCACATATTCTCATAAATGGGTCTCTAGTTTTTTTTTTTCGATTCTTTTATCTATTCAGGTTTTAGTTGTTTAATTGATAGGTTATTTTGTTAATTTTTATGGTATTTCATGTGTTCTAAAATGTTTTATTGGATTTTTTTTATAATAGCGTTGCTGCTAATCTCTTCTCCATAATTATAGAAATTGTCCCATTGATTTGAAGGAAGCAATATCTAGTATAATTTTTGCTTCTCCAAGACGTGCGGATATACTAGAACTGATGGATGTTCATAAGCATTTTACAACAAAAGATGGGAAAGATTTTGTCTTTGCAACTATTGAATAACGTCCAGACTGTGGTGTTAGTCACCTCGTAAGTTGATGTGTTGTCAGTTAATAATAAATCCATAGTTTATTGTCATTGATAGCCCTTTTATATGTTTCTGTGTGATTCTTTTGTTTGTCCTAGATTTTGACATGTTTGATGTGCAACAAGAACATGTTTTGGCTGTTGAGCATATTTTTCCATGATTGGCTGCTCTTCGAATTGAACTTTGTCCAGGATACATGAGTAAAGGCTGATTTTTGGAAGATTTACATTTTGATTGTTGCTTTTTATTTTTTTAATTATTTTTTCAGTATTGTTTTTAATGAGAAAAGTTGTTTTTTGATTTTTTTTTTATTTTTCAATGTTATTGCTTTTCTTGTTTTTTCAGTTTTTTGTTGTTGATGTTACAAATACACCATAAAAATCGTAAACATGTTACATATTGATAATTAATAAGTGTCAAATAATTTTTTTAAAAAATATTGTTAGACATTTTAATAAACAAATCAAAGTAAAAAAAAAATTCTTGGAGAAAATTTTGTTTATTGCTTGTTGTTATAACAGTTGAAGATATTTATTATTTGTTTTTACAATAACTGAAGATGTTTAGTTCATAATTTTTCATTTGAAAAAAAAAAGTTTGAAGAGAAAAAAAAAGAAAATATTGAGAAAAAGCATATGAACATATTACCTTAAAATTAGAAAAAAATGTTGAGCAAAAAAGAAAATATTGAGAAAAAAATAAAGACAGTACCTTAAAAATAAAAAAAATTGAGCAAAAAAACTTGGAGAAAAAAAGATGAAGATAGTAAAAACAATTTTGAACAAAATAAAAATGTTAAGAAAAAAATAAAGACAGTAGAAAAAATGTTGAGGAAAAATAAACTAGCCCTTTTTCTATTAGATCAAAAAAAGAAAATTAATTAAACAGAAAAAATGGATGCTAAAAGTTGAGCAAAAAAAATAAGATAAAGATTGTAAAAAAAATATTGAGAAAAAAATGAAGATGGTGGAAAAAATCTTAAGTAAAAAAATATTAAGAAAAAAATATAATACTCTAAAAATAATTGAAGAAAAGAAAATGATTTATATTTAAAAAAATTAAAAAATTTAATTAAAAAAATAGTTAATTTTAAAAATATTTTTAGTTGACGTGATTTTTAATAATATTTTTAATTTTTATTCTATTTAAAAAAAAAAATCTCATTTTCTCTGTATTAAAGTTCAAAAGATGAGCTAAGCCAAGCCCACTCACTATTAAGGTACTCTCGTGTATAAACACTCTCACCAAAACTCAAACAAAAACAAAAATCAAAACACAAAAAAATAAAATCAACGGTCAATAATGAATCAATCACTGCATACTCAAATGTGGAAAAGAAGTTGATCTTGAAAGAAACGACAGCACGAACAAAACAAAAGCGGTGCGTAGATTTAAACGACATCGAAGAAGATGATAGAGATAAATATCAACTGTACAAGCTGTTTGGTTGGTATCGTTTGTTCAGTTTTTTTTGTGTGGGCCTGTGTTTTTTTTTTTTCAAAAAAATTTTCAGAACCTCCATTATCGAACACAAATAAAGGTTTGCTTCGCCTCACTTAATTTTATGTTCTTCTTTGTAGTGATCTTCGCTTGCAAATAATGTTAATCGAGTGTAATCGATGATGAAAGGCTGCTTTTTTTTTTTCGGATTTTTTGGAATTAATTAGGGCTAATTTAGATGCTAAAATTGAAAATTTTTGAAATGCTGATTAAAAATGTTGTTATTTTTATGAAATTTTAGTAATTTGATTTGATTCGTTTTGATCTTGGAGTTAAAGTTTTTATTTTTTGGGGGGGGGGGGGGGGGGGGGGGGTAATTGCAGGTTCTTTGCTTCTTTAAATCGCTACATTTAGCAGCTACCATGAGTTTCACTGGTCCTTCCATGGGTGCTGGTTAGTGTTTTTATGCAGTTTTCACATATATTAATTTTTATAATTTATTAAATTTGTTATAGTATTTGCTTGGTCTTGGAGGGAAAGATTTTATTATTATTCTTGTAAGAATGAAAACTTTGATGTTTGATTATAGTTATAATGTAATTTATTCAGGTGGTAAAACGGCTAGGAGGGCATTTGAGTTTGGAAGGACTTATGTGGTTAGGCCTAAAGGTAAACATCAAGCTACTGTTGTATGGCTACATGGTCTTGGTGATAATGGATCAAGGTAATGTTACATTCATGTTGCATTTGTTTTTTCATGAAAATATTAGTGGAATGTTCTTATCCCATCTCTTCCAGTTTTGTTAATTGTGTAGAGGGTGGTGGATGAGGTACCAATCCACCCTCAACTCCCTGGCTTCCCTTCCTTAGAAAGGGGAAAACACAAGATGCATGGCCTTGCATTTCAATCTGCTTGAGCTATTGCATTGTTGAGAATGGTACTTCCAGCAAGATTTTTATAGAATGGTCATCAGAAACTGTATCTGCACAGCGTGTCTTAATGACTAATTTTTTTTTTGGGTGATGTTTATTGCTGTTTCACCTTATTTTCTAGTGTATCTTGGGAACTGAATCATCTTTTTCTTTTTTTTGCCTTTTTTTTTTTTTGGGATATGACCCTTAGTGAATCTGATAATGATATTTTGGGATTGAAAGCTTTTGACTTTAAGTGCCCAGAATCACATCGATCAATCACTTTTATGTTTTAGCATTTTGCAATCCAAGTCAGTCTGCAATGTGTATGTCTAATTTCCAACCAAATCAATGGTGAATGAGAAAGGAGGAATAGAGAGGAGTAAAGATGAGAAGCTTTTAATTTCATCCAATTTCAGCTTTTTTTTTTTTTCCAAATCCTCATTCATTTTTTTTATCTTGTTTGGCAGCTGGTCTCAGCTTTTGGAGACCCTTCCTCTTCCAAATGTGAGTACACCTGAATAAGTAGGATTACATAATTGTTTTTAATCTTTTTTTATATGTGTTTACATGCTGATGGGTGGAAACTGGTGGTTTTTAAATGACTGAAATCTGGTTATAACTACACAATGCAGATTAAATGGATATGCCCAACTGCTCCAACTCAGCCTATATCTGTGTTTGGTGGCTTCCCATCAACAGCTTGTAAGTTTGACTAATCAGAGAAATTTGATCCTTTACAATTTCAGATAAGTTTCTACTAGCATGTGCCAATATTTAGAGCATACAATAATGGCATCTTCTGTCAAACTGTCTGCCCTTAACTTTATTTGTATTGATAATTCACGAATTATGGGAAAAGATATTCTATTCTGGTTAAACCTTGACTCTGTTATTCATTGTACTAGTTAAATTTAACCCAAAATCTCAATTCGCTTTAAATCAGGGTTTGATGTGGGAGACCTTTCAGAAGATGCTCCTGATGATTTAGAGGGTCTGGATGCAGCAGCAGCACACGTTGCAAATCTGTTGTCAACAGAACCTGCTGATAGTAGGTTTTCTCTTGCTACTCTGTAAAATTTTGATGTGCAATTACTTGAAACTGGTTTTGTTAAATTGTTCCCATAATCAATTTTTAATAGTTGATATGTTAACATGATTAATAAGAACAATTTAATTTTTGCCCATGTAATCTGAGATACCACACAGATTTTTACTTTAAATAATTGTTTGAGTTATGATGCATTCAAAGTTATACTGTCATCTTGAAATAGCTAATCCTTTTTTCATATTCACAATTCAAAGTGTAATCTCCTATATTACAGTTAAACTTGGGATTGGAGGCTTCAGTATGGGTGCAGCAACGGCCTTATACTCTGCAACTTGCTTTGCTTTGGCAAAGTATACCAATGGAAATGCATTTCCTGCCAATTTGAGTGCAGTTGTTGGATTAAGCGGCTGGCTTCCATGTTCAAAGTTTGGTTTATTCTGCTTCTCCTTTCAATTTGATCCTACTCTCAGTGTCTTTCATGTATGACCCTTCTGCACTGCATTTTGACTGTTCTTTTTCCAGGACCTTGAGTAACAAAATTGCAGGGTTTGATGAAGCTGGAAGACGTGCTGCAACCCTGCCCATTTTGCTCTGTCACGGCAAAGGTTTTAAAAGCATCTCATATGCATGCCTTACAATTTTTGTTAATGTTTCTTTAAGAAATATTGTGGATTGTATTGCTTGTGTTAGCATATTATGTCATATATTCCAAAGTGCAGTAGGAATGATGATGGGTGGTTCTTGACATGAACAATCTCCATTATAGTACAGCAGTTTGTTTAATTCAGCTTCTTTGGGCCCAGTTCTCCTTCTGTTTAAAGCTGAACCTAAGCATAGGTTAGGTCTTACTAGCTCGAAAAACAAAGGTTGAGCAATATTTTACTTAATCAAGATATGCAATGTAATTGATGGTTATAATGGAATATTTGCTTGCTACATCTAGTTTTGGTTGGTTCTGATTTTTTTTTTATCTACTCTTTGTACATCTTAGTCACTGCTACTAATAGTTCTTGAAAGTAAAATGAATAAATTAAAATGGTGACAGAAATCTAGGCTAGATTGTTATTCCAATTTACAAGTATCTTCTCTTAGTACTTGAATTTGAGGAGGTACTGGAAGCTATATTTTGGGAACAGAAAATGTCCCTTTAGAAAAAGTTAAATGCAACACCTCAGTTAGCTTTCCCGTGGGAGAAAGATAGTTTGAAACAAATTCATGAATGAAAAACCCAAGTGTTCAATGTAATACTGAAACAAATTCATGAATGAAAAACCCAAGTGTTCAATATAATACTTGTTCAACAGCATATATGTCAAGATTGACCACCTTCTGTTGCCATTTAGTTTCTGCATTATTTTGCTTAAGCACATCTTTTTTTTTTTTTCTTTTTTTTTGGGATGCATATTACTTTTAAGTTCTTTTCATACTCCTACAAATGTAATTTCACTCCACATGAGGATCAGTGTAGAAACTAAGATAATTGGCTGAATCAGAGTGTAACCATATTCATTCCCACCATATATCAATATTCACAAATTGCCTAGATATTTTAACCAGATTTGTTATGCTCTTATTCTTGGTCACCTTGCACCCAGGTGTGCATTCATGAGTGTTGAATTGAATTGCAACTATTCACATCTTGATGTTGATATTTCGTCGATTGCAGGTGATGATGTGGTTCCATACAAATTTGGTGAGAAATCCTCGGGGGTTTTGAGCTCAACTGGATTCCGGGATGTGACATTCAAAGCATACAATGGGTCTGTAGTTGAAGAATCCACCCAAAGTATCTCTTTCACGTCTCAATGAATTAGGACTAATTTATTTTTTTAAAAAATATTGTGTTCAAATATGCAGGCTTGGTCACTACACAATTCCTCAAGAGATGGATGAGGTCTGTGCGTGGTTGAGATCAAAATTAGGGCTGGAGGGATCTACATCATCTTGATATTAAACCGTGTCCAGAGATGGAGCAACAGCTCAAAAGGGTTGAAAGAAGCTGGAAATGAAGTTATTTACAATTGTAAGACAGGAAATGAAATGGTCCAATGGATATCCTGAGTGCCACGCATGATGGTTACAGAGGGATATCATCAGTAACTTGTTCCTGCTCATGGACTTGAAAACTAGGTTGAAGTTCATTTATATTGGATTGTATATCATTCGGGTCGATACTGTGTCTGTTCTTTTGTGATGAATGAGCATGGTACATGAAATGAAATTCACCCTTTCTTATGCTCATACAAGAATGAAAGAAATTTGGTGTAACAACTTTACGTAAGCTGAAATTTGGACCCTGCAACAGAGGGTTATCTTCATCTTGATCAGAACGTAGTTTTAGAAGAGTAAGATCCCTTGTCAAGAAAAAAAATAATTACATATTGGATTAGGCGCTAGAAATGTTTGGCAAGAAGACTATCCGGTGGACAAGCTTAACCACTCAAGATATCATTTCCACTTCAAAAACTGTTTATATGGCACAAATCATCGACCGTAGCAAACTATTTTTTTTTTCTCAAAAATGAAAGAAACAAGTAGGTAAAATACCCAAAAAATCACCAAAAGAATAATGAGAAAGATTTCGAGTAAGGTTACAACAGCAACAGTAGATGCACAACCATGCATCCACACAATCAAATGAGGTTGCCCACAACTTTTTCAGCCTTCTAAAAGCGAGAAGCAGGTTCCTGTCCCTTCCAAGCTCCAAGCCGAGACACAATTCTCAACCGAGATCAATGCATTACTGTTCTAAGTTCTAATTTTTGACCTTTCTCAACAAGGCAGCTTACCTTCACTTCTGATTAGCCTCTTTTATAAAAGCAACTTCTCCACTTCCAGCACTTGGTGACAGTAGGTGCTTCTCTTGATCTGCATCATCAACCTCTGTTGACTCACGAGGAGTAGAGGTTACCAAGGACTCACTTCCATCTTCCTCTGAACATAATTACCCAAAAGGGAAAAGCAAACATGTCAGAAATGTCAATTGTTGGATAGCAACCATGCTATTTGAAATCTACCAGTACCAGGATAAGAAAATTTCAAGAAAGGCTACACACCTGTGCACTCATGGTATTCAGGCAGCTGTTTAACAGTGGTTACTTGAAGGCTTTCAGGAAGCAAGCAACTGCATAAAGCACCTGCAGTTCAGAACAATCATGCACTATTAATTTGGTTCATTCTTGGTGCATCAAAATTACAAGAATGGGCAAAATAAAGCAGAAAAACTGGTTTTATTTATTTTTTTAAATATCTTTTCCATTTCTTTACTTTGGCAATTGAATAAACCAAGTCCAGCCAGGGATTTGAAGTAGAAACTCTATCCAATTACCAAATCTTCACAATATCATGATAAAAGGCCATTATCCATCTATGTTCCCATCAAAAGAGCACATTTGTAGATGGTCTCAATGTTCTACATTTATGCATGAAATCACACCGTGCAGACTTATTACTGCAAATCCAACACTACAATTGTACCACATAATGGCAGCTACTAATTACAGACTTGATAAAAACACTTGTCATTTTTTATTTTTCTACGTTTATCCATGCAAATATTATTATTAAGTTCACTCTCTAATGCAACAATGGGAAATTAACTGTTATAGGGTTCAAACTTGTTAAAAACAACTAACTAGAATTCATTTTGAGAAGTTCCTCAATATAAACAACCTCTAATGGTCTTTAAATGTGCAACTCAGAATCGAAAGTGAGAATGAAGTTCAAGATCTGCTCGCTCATAAAACCACTTCAATTTATTGAGTTCATTTACACAAAATAATAAAAGGAATAACTTCTTTAAAAAATGCTGCATACCTAGCCGTGCAAGCCGGTTCACCCACCTAGGTATCCGCTTGCTTACCAATCTCTCTGAGATATCATCTGTAAAATGGTTGCAATTCTTAGAGATGAGGTGATATGTGTCTCCATGATACTCAGAAGCCACACCTTCTATAAATGTCCGAAATTCATAGGGAGGCATATTTATGCGACCTAAAGGGATCGAACATCTATAAATAAAACCGGGGCAGTTCCTTGGCTCCACTTCAAAAACTCCACTGACTGGGAAGTCATGGGCCCCAAATCCATACTCCTTACCATGTACTGTTCATACACATCAAGAAGTAATTCTAGATCAGTATATCAAAGAACGATTATCAACATACAAACTCTAATGTCAAATTTCATGTCTTTCATCTTGACTTGCCAAAATACTCTCCAATGACATAGGAATTTTGCATAACACGCAACATATCACGGTCAACAGAAGTCCTGCACATTGTGCTTCATAACAAAGAATCTACTTACACATCAGAATATAATGCACAGGTAAGCAGAACCAATCAAAACTAAGCATTCCAATGACATAATGCTAGGCAATTATCAGGAAAGTGCAAATAGGTGTTAAGCTATCAAGATATGAACTCAATCAAACCAAACATAAGTTGCAAAAAAGACTGCAATCCAGCAAATCTGTAAGTGGTAGCTCCAGTACAAAAATCAAACGTTATAGTAGCCTCCCCTTCTTCAAGCCCAAAGAAGTTTTAAAAAGAACATTCATAGTTCAATAATTGAACAAACTATGATATTTAGCTTTCAAGTACTAACTTATTGTGACAAAAAAGAACAACACAGTTTTAAATCGGCTACAAGATAAAAAGCAAACTTAACTTCAAGATCCCCAACCTTAAATTGTAAAAAAATTGAATTTTTCAATTACAAAAATTGACAACATTATAAACCCGTATCAAATTTCCTCCAAGCTTCAGCATCTAAGAAACTTAAGAAAAATGATTACGCAAGAAAGGCCACCAATAACAAATTGAAGGCAAAACAAAACAATAAAAAAAAAAATAAAAAAAAAAGACATTGAGAGAAAAAAAAAACACAAAAACAAACCTTCAATGCCAGAATGAAATATCCCAAAACCGAACCAATATGTGTAATTATTGACAGGGGTGAGATCATAAACATTCAAAAGCACCTGGGTTTCCGCGATATTATTCAAATTCTCGTTCTGAGAGCTCGAATTTGAGATGTTCTCTGCCCCCATTAACCCACCAAGAAAAACAAACAATAAAACAAAAAATATATAAATTAGAAAAAAAAAAGGAGAAAAAAAAACTCTCTCCAAAAGCTATAAAATTTTAGCTTTTTCTTTTTAAGCTAGTAGTCCATTGGAGAGAAATGAGAAAGAGGTCGGAATCTGTGTTTCTCAAAGATCCATATTCAACCACAGAGGAAAAAGTGAATAAAAGAAATGGGTATTCCTTTTCTTGGTTTTTTGGCCTTTGATGATGCAATAGGAAATAGGTTATATATATATATATATGGGCGAAGAGAAGGAGATCTGTCTCGGCTGCTGTGTCTGTGATTCTTAATATTAGAGTCTCTAATCATTCGAAGAGAAGAGAACAGACCATGTGATGTTGTTCCGTTAGCTATGACTCGGATACCTTTTAACTCGGCAATTGAGTTCTCCGAGTTATCTATTTACCCCATCAAATAAAACTTTAAAACTTTAGAATTTTTGTTTGAGCAAATTACTTTTACTTACATGAGATTAAATCTAATTAATATTTCAGGACTCCTGTTTCAAAATTAAATATTTATCTCCCTAAAGTTTTAAATACCAACATTTAAGAACTTTTATTAGTTTTTTTGTAAAAAATGACCATAATCCCCTTATTTTAACATGTGTATTATCCGGTCTTATTACATATAATTCTTAATATTTATCTTTCTCTAATTTTTATATTTTTAAAAATTTAAAAAAAGTTAATTATTTTAATTTTTTTAGATTTAAAAATAATATTTTTTTGTATAGAAAATTTTTAATTCTTTTAATTAAATGTATATGGAATGATTTTAAAATTTTTAAAATTTTCAGATCTATAAAAAAAATTTAAAATTTTTAAGAAATATTAAAAAATGATTTTTTTAAACTAATTTTTTTTTAAAAAAAAATTGTAAATGCATATTTTAAAAGTAATTTCATCAATTCTCATTGTTATTCAAACATAAACTTTTGTTAAATATTAGGGATCATATGTAATATGATTAGAGAAAACACATATTAAAATAAGGATATAACAGTCTTTTTTTATAAAAAAAAGTTAACAAATGTCTTTAAGTGTTGGTATATAAAATTTTAAAGAAGTAAATGAATAATTTTAAAATAGAAGGTCCTAAAATATTAATTAGACCTAATCTCACATAAATGTTATTCACCCTTTTTGTTTTTTAATATATATACCGTTACTTTGTTTACTTTATTTTCAAAATTTACCAAAAATTTAAAAATTTTACTTTATTTTTGTGAAATAATATTATCTTTTATAACTATAAGAATTAGTATTTCTTTTGCCATAACTTGATATTTTTTGTTATTATCACTTTGTATAAAATTGAATAATCTTTTATGAAATTCATTGCTATGATCATTGAATTTATTTTATAAGTGTTATTGTCACTTTATCAATTGAGAATATTTTTTTAGATTGGTATTTCTGTAAGAAAAAAAAATTTTTATTTAGAAAATTTAATTTATTCATAAAAAATTTGATTTTTTTTTTGTGAAATAACATTATTTTTTCTAAATGTAAGAATTAATATTTTTTATTATTAAGCTATTAATTTTTGTGTTAATTTAAAATTTTATGTAAAATTTATTAAAATAATATCAATTTATATAATTATAAAAACTATAAAAATTAATTTCATACAAAGTTGTTTAATTTTCTATAAAGCAACAATTTAATGTAAAACATATTAAGTTGTAGTGAAAAAATGGACAAATGGTCGTCCTGATCCTTCAACTTGTGTATTCGGAACACGTAGGTCGAATTTGAAGTTTTTCAGCAAATGAGCCCAAAACTTCTATTATCAGGCGTATTAAACTCATATTTTGGCCAAGTCAAGCGCGTATTGTACAATTCTTCAATAGAGAAAGTGGATCAATTTTTTTTTTTAAACATAGAAATGGATCAAGTATATATATATATATATATTTTGAAATGAAAAGAGCTTTATTAAGAGATCAAATATGAAAGAATACAATCCTCCAAAATGTGAGAGACAACATAAGCTACTCCTTGATTAACAAAAAAAATATGCAATTAGCAACTAATGATCCAAAATTAGAAATGTCTTCATGTGAAGAGAACAGAGCATCAGTGACATTCTTTGCACCAATTTCTAATAGAACTTACTGCTTTTGTAGATTAAGACACCATTTCAGAGCAATACACAACCCTGCTACTTCCGCCTCCTTAACTGATTGAAATCCTTCATACATGGTTATTTGTCTTTATAACCAGCAGCCTCTGTCATCATGCATAATAATACCCACATCAAAATCCTTTTTGTTCCTCGACAACGCAATGTCGACATTACATTTTGTCCTGCCTTGAGGACTAGAAGGTACATGCGAAGAAGATAGCTCATTGTCGGATTTAATTCTGGAGGAGATCCAATCTCTGAGCAGTTGAGAACCTCTTGCCACTGTGGCCACCGGAGACAAACAGGCATCATTCCACAACTTATTATTCCTTAGATTCCATAGAAATGGATCAAATATTTATTCACAAAATTTTTTACATCTCACCAGGTCTTTATCTATTACTTTAATTCCATTGCTTAATAGCGTTATTTGTCCAGTGCATCACCAAACATAACCAAGGGAAGCTTGCCTGAGAAATAGTTATCCTTCAATTCAATGATGATCACTGCTGGCATATTGAAGATTCCAGAAGGGATTGTTCCACTGAGATGATTATTCTTTCAACAAATCTAAGCCTTACTTCTTCAATTCAATCTGCACTCTTCCTCCTTGCTTAATTTGATATCTCTAAATGCAAAAACCAGTCCACGAGGATTTCGTACAAGATCATACAGTTCAATACAAGCAGCCATCTCAATCAAATCCACAAACGACAGCGAAAACGACATCGTAGAGCAGATACTAAGCAACCGCAATGACATCTCCTAACTAATGAGAACAAAGAGGAGAATGACGCGGTAGAAACCAGACGCAGAGGAGGAACAGTGGCTTCCATATCTGGATAGGTTTAAGTATGGAGACAATGGCATGTATTTGAGTAGTGCATAAGTTTTGGAAGCGGTCGGATAATATACAATGGGAGAGAGGAAAGTGAGGTTGAGAAATGCAGTGAAGAATAAGAGCTATTATGCGTGTTTGGTTGTTGAAGAATTGAGTGACTTCGGGAATGTTTCGGCTCATGAGTTTGAGATTTTACGGGTATGGTTAGAGTTTAGAGTTCAGGGATTTCATTAGCAGTGGAATGGCGATGAAGAGGTGGCTGTCGGTGGTGATGGCGGAGAGCCATTTTTTATTTTTTTTATTATATAACTCAAAATCCATTTAATTATATATTTTGAGTTACAATGCATACCACGCGTGAGTTAGGCTGGAATTTGGGTTTAATAGGGCTGATAATGAAAGTACTGAGCTTATTTGCTGGAAAATTTTAAATTCGTCCACAAGTTGAAGGGTCTAGAAGATCATTTATTTGTGATATATATATATATATGAAAGTGAATTTTTTTAAAATTTTATAAGGAAAAAATATAAATTTGGTGTTTGAACTTTTAGAATTTTTCTATTTGAGTATCTGACTTTTAAAAAAACATATCAGTATGATGTATTTACTCTATTTTAAATTAATTATGTACTTAGTAAGTTCAAACGAAATTTATTTATTTTTTTTTCTAATTCATATGTCATTTTTTTCACCTCATCCCTCATTATTGTCTATTTAAAAAAAGGATATAAATAGCTAAAAGAAGTGGACTTCATTTGAACTGACTAAATATATAGTCAATTTAAAATAAGATAAATACACCTGATTAATATGTTTTTTTAAAGTTTAGACACTCAAATAAAAAATAAAAATAATTGAGACACTTAGATAAAAAAACTACAAAAATTCAAATACCAAATTTGTAAACTTTATAATAAAAGAGGAAACGTTAGGAAATGCCAATGGGGTATTTTCCAAGTATTAAAATTTAAGTAAATGAAGTGATTAGTTTCTTAGACTTAGGTCAAATTTCTTTAATTAAAAGCAGTTATAATAAATTAAGTATTTATAAAAATTTATTTAGAGATAAAGAGTAGATTATAATTTTTCATGAATTTTTAACTTTAAATAATTTTTGAAAATAAAAAAATCAATAGAAATATTAAATAAAAAACTCATTTATTATAAAAAATTGTGAAATTAATTTAAAGTATTAAGAAAATGAGGATCTTGAAATTTTAGAAACTTTACTTGATAAAAATTTATTCGAACTTATATTTTAAACCTCATTTAATAAATGAGCAAAACTCAAATTATATAAAATTCAACTAGTGAAACTTGTAAATAAACTTGAATAAAAGCTTGTAAAAATGAACCAAATTTAAATTAGTTAAAATTTAACTTGACTCAACTGATTCACACCCTTATCAATGAGTTTTGATTTTCAGTTAACTAGCCACACTCAAGTTTAATTTTTTTTTCTTTTCCAAGTTCACTTTTAAATACTCAATATTTATTAATTAAATTCAATGACTTACTATATTTCTTTTTTGCCAAATTGTAAAATTTCATTCAACAAAAAATGCATAAGCCTAGACCAAACATACTACAAATAAACTTCCTTCATCATGCACTTCCTACACATGCACGCTGCTCTCCAAACCTTATGCACAGTGAGAAAATTTTAGAATCCAGTTGTGAACATATTTGCATATTATAAGGATGAAAATTTGAATGAAAGTGATGTCACATCTAATTTTTGATTGTATTAAAGGAGGAAGATGTACAATGAATCCTACCCAAGGACAGCTGAAATCTCTTAAACATCATCACTATATTAGATTGAAACTCCATTAATTTGAAAAAACATAAGCTTTATAGATACAATTAGAATTGAGCATCGGTCAGAGGGATACATTTTTATCATTTTTTTAAAGTCATTTACAATACCGAACATAGCCAAAAACATTATAAAAATAGTCGGTTTTGTAAACCGAAATTTTCGGTTACATCGGTTCAGTAAATTAATTTTTTCAGTTGGGTCCAAAATTATGGCTGGCTAAAATTCCAAAAAACAAATAAAATATAACTATTTTACTACTTTGGGCAAAACCCAATTTAACTTACATAATTACAAAAGATTTTTTAGAAACAAACTCAATGTGTAATAATTATAAAATACCTAATTGGGTTCAAGCCCAATGTGTTACATATTCAAAATGTACAAATTACAACTGCAAATTTGTATATTTTTAGATAAAATAACTACAAAAAAACTATTTGAAGTCCTGTTTTAGTTGTTGAGCCTCATGCGTCCACCATTCAGTATATTTGCTAAGTGTTAATTACAAGCTTCCACTTCACATGACTTCACCAAAATATTTAAAAGCCAACTATCATTAGAAGAAGCTTCCACAAAAAAATATATGCAAAGAAAGGGCTTGCACATCAATGCAAAAAATTCTGATTGCAAACAGATCAAATCTGCACCAAAATATATACCATTCATGTAGTTTAAACATAGATGTGTACAAATTAGTAAACATGAATTGAAAAGCAAATACCAAAAAATAAACAAAGACAATGGGCTCATATTTGAGTTTTCAAATCATGTTCAAATTGTGCCAAAATTTCTAGCAACAAATATATGTCACTAAAGAAATTCCAGTAAACACATTTAGACTCTGCAAAAAAAAAAAAAAAGTAAGGTGGAAACTTCATCATTGCCCATTCAGATTCAAATAGTTGCAACAAAACAAGAAACTCAATTCAGAGTAACAAAAAGTAAATTCATTACATTCACAAAAATAAGAAGTAATGTCCTTATAGAAAGCCAAAAGCATATACAAAAATAAATAATCGTTAAAAGCTAACAAAAATGAAAATGTTTAAAAGATGGGCTTAGATATGTGTAATTTTAATTCATTATAAAAATACAGCCATACTTTCTAGCAACAAATAAATGCCACCAAAGAAACAGAGGCAAGAACTTTTACTTCTTAGTAATCATTAGGTGGAAGCATTATCATAGCCTATCAAATGTAACAACAACACTAACAACTTTAAATTAAAGCCACTTCAGTGTTGGTAACAACACTGACAACTTTAATTTTTAAGCCACTTTAGTGGAGGTCACATTTCAAACAACAATCAGAAGCATATGCAAGTAGATCATGAATTGAATATAAGCACATAACACATGCACAACACAGACAACAAAGCTGTTAGCAGTCAGCAGTTAAATAATTAAATGAATTTAATATTACTAAATTATCTTTTAAGTGGCATATGATGATGCCATTGTAAGGCCAACTCCAAGTGGGGGTAACTCTGACAAAAAAAATCAAGTAAATAAATTAGAAAATAAATCAAGAAAATCTATACAAGAAAATTAAAGAATGCATATCATTAAATTCTAAAATTATACCTTTCTTAAAATTCTCAACCTCCTCTAAGGCCTCTTTAATTGATACTGGAGTTAATGACAATCTCAGCCAATCCTGAAAATATATTAATGCTTCCACAACTTTTGAAATTAAAAACTCTTAAAACAATCTATCACCCTCCCTCCTGTGCTAAATGGAGATTCAGAAGCCATAGTTGAGATAGGCAGAGCTAACACATCATGTGGTAGGCTTGATAGAATTGAAAATCTCTCAGCATTAAGTTTTCGCCATCTGAGTATGTCAAATAAGTCCTCCTCCTCAATAATAAACTCAGACAGGTAAAGTTCTTATTCATTTTTTTTGCCTCCACCAATTCTAAGTTCCATCTTCTGCTTCTTAAATCTGGCTTTCAACAAATTCATAGATTGCCTAGATTCAGTAAAAGCAGGTTCAGATATAACAATTAATAGGCCAGATTGATAACAAGCTTGAGAAGGAGGTTTAATAGAAGTAAAGTAATCATCAAAGAGTTTTATAAGTACAGATTTCACATTACAGAATGGGCTTCTACCTATAAAATTCCTATACATTTGAGTCAGTTGATACTCCATATATTCCAACTTGTCTTTAGAATCTAGAACATTTGCAATAAATATCAATAAGTTCATTTTTTAGGGATCCCCCCAAAACTTATCAAATTTGGCTTTATTGAAAAAGCTATTGATCTTTTACTTGCATCATCACAATTTTGCCACTAATGTAATATACAAAAAAAATAAGATATTTCAGTGAAAAAAGAGTTTGTAGTAACATACTGAGAACAAAAAATTCTCAAAGTCATATAAAAAAATGCTGTAAAAAGACAACAAGTTGCTTGACTGAAAGCCAGTCCATGTAATTAGGTATATTATCCCCTAGATCTACCTTAAATGCATGCTCACATTCTTTATATTTTTCAAAAACTTTGTCAAACAAGTAAGTAGTTTTTAACATAACATATGTTGAATTCCACCTAGTAGGCATATCTAGACTCAATGAACATTTACAATCAACACCAAATAAATAAGCAAATTCTTTAAACTTTTGCAACCTAGCAGGTGAATTTTTAATATAACTAACTGCTTCTCTAACTCTTTTAACAGATATGCCAGATTCTTTTAGCCCCTCATTGAAAATTAAATTTAGAATGTGTGCAATGCAATGCATATGAACAAACTTAACTCTAAAAGTGAATGTGCCCCAAGAAATTATTATTTTTTTTTAAAAACCCAAGTGCAGTGTCATTTTAAGAAGCATTATCTATTGTCACAGTAAACACATTTTTAACACCCTAATTAAGTAGACAGTTTTCTAAACTTTTTACAATTTACTCACCCCTGTGTGAGGTAACAGGGACAAAGGAAATTAATTTTTTAGGAGCTTCCACTCAACATCAATGTAATGAGCAGTTATGCATATGTAATTTATGCACTGAATTAAAGTCCAAGAGTTAGTTGTTATGGTGACTCTTTGACTTTAGCAGTGATTCATGAAAATAGATTTCAAATTCAACCTTGCTTCTAAATATGCATTATAATAGTCTTGGTTAACTGTCCATCTGCTAGGTATCTTAAACCTAGAATATGCAACTAACATGAAATGTTTGAATCCCTCCCCTTTAACAAATTTAAAGGGGAGCTCATCAACAATCACCATATTAGACAATGCATTTCTAATGGCTTCATTATTGAACTTCTAGGTCCTTAATTCACCTACGAGCTTAGAACTATGCACATAAGGTTAGAGAGTTGTAATAACCCTAATTTTTAATTTATTTTAATATTTATCAAGATATGCAGTATCAATAAAGTTTAAAAATAAATTTAATTATTTATTATTTGATGATTATTACTATCATTATTTTATGTCAAATTAGAGTTTCTTGTGAATATTATTTTGAGACCTAGTGTTTCGAATAATTTATTTATGTTATTCATATTTATTACTTGAACAATTTTAACAGTATTTAACCTAGTGTATTTTATTTTATATTTTTATTATTTTATTAAGTGCATTCTTTGCATGGATACATATATTGTATTTTTCTGTATATATACATATATAAGGTTTAGTATTATTTTAATGTATGTTATTATTATGTGTGTGTGTGTGTGTATATATATATATATTGAAATTTATGTGTGTGATTTATATATGCATTATTTTATTATTAAATAAAGTTTACTAACTATATAATATAATATTATATACATAATATACATTATACATAAAAAATCAAAACACAACCCATTTTCCCCTTCTCCCTCCCATAACCACCATCTCCACCCTCTCACCGTCGCTGCCATACCGTCCCCTTACTGTCAGAGCGCCTCACTACTGTCCAGCAGCTTTTTCGCCCTTTCCTTTCTTCCCCAGCGTCGGTAGTAGCTCCAGCAGTCGTGAGAAGCTGAAAGTGGCTTCTCCTTCGTTTCAGGAGATTTCGACCACCATTTCCCTTGATTCTAGTCTTGTTTTCTTCCTTTCTTGTTGGTGAGTGTGAATCCAAGCTCCTTTTATCTTGAAAACATGATTTGGTAAAGTGTTTTTCTTGTTTTTGAATTCAGTCATTTTAGGGTTTCAATTTTTTTCAGGAATTTTTGATTGATTCATGGAAATTTTCTTTATAAAAGTTGATCCCCCTAGCTCAAGCTACATCCTTGAATTTTTGTGTGATTTTTGGGAATTATTTTGATTTTTGTGAATTTTTGAATATTTTATTATTGTTTTATTAATTTCGAAAATTAATTATATAAATTATGAAATTGTAATTTTTGGTGTTATTGGTGGTTATTATTAATTTAAGAATTTATTTTATAATTTTCATGAATTTTGTGTAATTTTTATAATTATTTTTAGTTTATGTCAATTTTGAAAATATAGGTTAAATATATATTTTGTTACAAATAATTGGTTAATTATATTTTTTTTGATATTATGGAGAAATATATTGAGAAAATAATTTTTGTGTATTTATATTATTTTTATTGAATTTTTGAGTATTATTAGTATTTTATGTGTATTTTTAAATATTAGGGGTAATTTGGTAATTTGGTGGTAATTTTAGTTAAATATTAATTTTAATTGGTTTTAATATTATTTGAGGTATAAAAATGATTTTTACAAATTATTTACTAATTTTAACTAATTAATACTAATTTTTGAAAATTATTTTCAAATAATATATAATATACTATTTTTGTAAATAAATGGATTTTTAGTAAATTTTAATATATGTTTGGGCTAATTAAGTAATTTGAATTTATAAAATGATTTTTTATAAATATTTGTGGAATTATCAAGAAAATGGATTTTTAATAATATTATATTATTAATTAGGGTTTTTAAGTAATTATTAGGAAAATACTTTTTTTTTGGGGTTTTAATACTTAATATGTTAAATTTTGATATTTGGAGGGCATTTATGGTATTTATTGAATTTTAATATATTTTATTTTAGTATTTGAATTTTTGGTGAATTGTGAACCTCGGTTGGGGAATTTTAGTAGTTCGGGATCCCAATTGAGGGTTGTGAGAATTTTTATACTGGAAATGTATTTTTTTTGCAGGACCGGCTCTACTTTCTAATAGAGAGATGTCCGTTTTACAAGGGAGGTTCTACTGAATTTTTAATAGAATTCTCGTAAAACATGACATCGGGTCTAATTCTGATTCTGTGTCTGTTCGTATTTAGTAATTCTAAATCGAGTCTCTAAAAGTCTAAGTTAGATTTATTCTAATATCGTGATCGCTTTTATTGTTTAGTTCCGCTGAGACTGAGGCCTAGCGGACCAGGCCCATCGGACCAGTCTTGAGAAACGCATCCCTGTAAGTTATTATTATATATATACATTGCTTTAGGTTGCAAGTTTTAGAATTATATGTTTTAAATGTAAAATTTTGCATAATTGCTTTATTAAATGCTTAAGTATATTTTAGGTATATTTTTAGTATATTATCGGTATATTTTAAAATAAATGCACGTTTTCTTTTTGATTTATATTTAAATTATATTTAAGTATATTATTGGTTGATTTTGAGTATATTTCATAATTTAATTGAATTTATTTTACGTATATATACCTGAAATATACTTAGTTTATTTTAGATATATTTCTAGTATATATATGGTTTACTTGATCATTTTGAATGCCATTGTATATATTATTTATTCTCAAATGTATGTTTTATTTTTTTAATGAAGGACATCGATAGAACGTGCTTCCTAGTGGGCAGCACTAGGACCGAGTACGTACCGGTGTAATAGATTATAGGTTGAATTACTAACTTATTTGTAAAAATTATGACTTGATTGATTTGATTGATGTGAGATGTGATTGATGGTGTGATTGCTGGAGCTCGGTTGACCAAGTGTCTCGGGGCCAATCACACTGACAGTTAGACTACTGGAGCTCGATCGACTTAGTGTCTCTGGGCCAGTCTACTGTCCAACTGGATTAAGTGAATTTACTTGGAATTAAGTGAGCCTGTATAGCTAGAGCATTTCCTATTGATATTTGAGGTTGCGATAACTTAGGGTTCTATTTGATCCTTCATAAACTGATGTTTTTCAGTATTAATTATAAAGTGATTTTCAACATCTGTGTGTACATGCCTGTATATATATTTATTAAATACTTATGAGTGTTTGCATTTGTCATTTAGAAATGCATGTATATATATTATAATAATTCACTCAGTGAGGTTTAACTCTCCTCAGTTGATATTTTTACAGGAGAGTCCTCTTCTTCAGACCTCAGTAGTAGGCCTATCTATTGAATTTCTTCTGCCCTGGCTTTATTATGTAAATTACCTATTTAAGTATTTATTATTGTACTCTAGAAACTGCAGTAGTTGTATTTGTTTTAGTTGTGAGTTGTATTTATATTTACTCGTTATGATTTTAATTCAGAGGTTTATCTCTGAATGTTGTATTAAAATATTTTATTTTATAATATGCGGAGATTATTTTATTATAATTATTGAGTTTTAAATTCTGATGTATTTTTAATTATTTTAATTTATTTATTATATATTTTTATTATTTTAAGGCTTGCTACGGGTTCTGGATTTGAAATAATTCCTGTTCCCTAGTGTCGGTCATGGCCCCTGGTTTTGGGTCTTGACAAAGTTGGTATCAGAGTGGAGTTTTATGTCAGGGCCTTAGCTGTTGAGTTGTGGCCCTAGTTTTCAGTGTTGTGTTTTCTTTTGAAACTATTGCAGTTAGTTAGGTTCGAGTATGTCTTGATAAGTATTCTTTGATTTAGTTTTTTGTGTTACCATTAGTTGTCTATCTTGTCTAAATCATTTTGTTTGTCTTTTTAGAATGAGGAGGCGAGCGCATATCGCTCCACCGGTCGTTGAGGCTGAGGATGATGAGTCCTTCCAGGAAGAGGTTTTACCTCTTGAGTCGCCAGCTAGGTGTAGAGGTCGTGGCAAAGGTAGACCTCGAGGAGTGGCAGGTCGTGGTAGGTAGAGAGAGCTACAAGATGAGGAACCTGTAGAGCTAGAGTATGAGGATATTCCAATACCTTCTGTTGCACCGCCTATTTAGCCTACCTATCAATAGGGTATATCTGACCATGAGGCAGTCCTATTCTATGCCAGAGTCGGCAGGATCACGTTCGATGGGACTTTTGACCCTTTAGATTTTCTATAAGTGATTGAGATTAGGACTTAGACTGCTCACACCGAGTACTAGCGAATCATGATAGTCGAGCTATCAGTAGAGGGACCAGCCCCAGACTAGTTTATTTAGATGAACTAGCCATACATGATGATGATGACCTAGGCTCAGTTCAGAGAGAGATTCATGAGGAGATTCTGCCCAGAGCCACTTTGTATGAGCTCTAGACTCCGACTGACTAACATTACCCAAGGTGACAGATCTGTTGAGGACTATACCAGAGAGTTCCTTCATTTTATCAGATATGCAGAGGACCTGATGCGAGACCAGTACTTCGTAGTCATCACTTATGTCACTAGATTGGGTTTTTCATTTGCTGGTATACCTACAGTAGGCCTTAATCTAAAGTTAGTGATAGAGTTGGCCAAGGAGATTGAGCTGAGGCTAGTCAGGCAAGGAGCTATACCTGATTATTACCAGTTGGGCGTTCAATCAGGTGTATTCCAGACTACTCCGTACTCGAGTTTTCAGATTGGTTCGAGTAGTCAGTAGAGAGGCCCAGCCCAGCTAAGTCAGAGGCAGCAATAGAGGGTATATAGGAGCAGTAGACATGGTCGTGGATGTCAGTGCAGACCGTTCAGACTTAGGTCAGGTGCTTCGAGTAGCAGCAGTGATCGTAGTTCTGGTTTAACTGCTAGTGTTTGTCAGATATGCGATAGAGTCCATCAGGGACCGTGTTATATAACATTACTGAGGTGTTTCAGATGCTGACAGACAGGATATTTTGCTAGATCATGTCCCTATTCTGGTTATCAATAGCCGTAGATACAACGATTTCCTTAACAGTCAATTGCTAGTGCAGTACCCATTCCTTTTTAGTTGCCTCTAACTCAGTACTAGAGTTCTACTCAGATTGTTCCTCAGCAGGGACATGGTAGGGGTACTAGAGGAGGTGCCAAAGGTGTTGGCCAGGTTTCTACCAGCCAGCAGGGAGGTCAAGGTCAGGCCAGAGTCTTCCATCTCACTCAGCAGGATGCTCAGGCATCTAATGCAGTCGTGGTAGGTATTATTTCTATTTGTTACCTGGATGCATGGATTCTGTTTGATCTGGGTGCCACTCATTCGTTCGTTTCTCTTATTTTTGCTTCTAAGTCTTGTTGGCAAGCTTCGAGGATGGCTTTTCCTTTATCTGTCGCCACTCCTCTAAGTGATTCCTTGGACACTGATGTTGTTCTTTCTGGTTGTTCAATTCTTGTCAGAGGTAGAGAATTATCCGTTGATTTGATTTTATTGAATGTGATGGAATTTGATGTTATTCTGGGTATGGATTAGTTATCTCAGCACTATGCCATGGTAGATTATCGGAGTAAAGATGTGACTTTCAGAATTCCTGGTGAAGAAGAATTTAAGTTTGTGGGTGATAAGAGTTTTACACCTCAGAATCTCATCTCTGCTATTACGACTAGGAAGTTACTAAGGAAGGGTTGTTAGGGATACTTGGCATTAGTCAGGGATACTTCAGTGGAGAAGTTATCACTCATGAATGTTCCTGTTGCCTGTGAGTTTTTTAATATTTTTCTTGAGGAGTTGCTAGATTTACCACCTCACAGAGAGATTGAGTTTTGTATAGATGTGGTTCCAGGCACTAACCCTATTTCTATATCACTCTATAAAAGGGCTCCTGCAGAGTTGAAAGAGTTGAAAGAGTAGTTGCAAGAGTTACTAGATAAGGGTTTTATTAGACCCAGTATTTCTCCTTGGGGTGCACCGGTCCTATTTGTAAGGAAGAAGGATGATACCCTGAGACTATACATTAACTATAGAGAGCTGAACAAGGTGATAGTGAAGAATAAGTATCCTCTTCCGAGGATAGATGACTTGTTTGATCAACTACATGGCGCACAGTTCTTTTTCAAGATTAATTTGAGGTCAGGTTATCATTAGTTGTGGATCAGTGAAGCCGATGTTCCTAAAATGACATTTTGCACTCGATATGGCCATTATGAGTTTCTGGTGATGTCTTTTGGCTTGACTAACACACCAGCAACTTTTATAGACCTAATGAACAGGGTATTCAGACCATTTATGGATCAGTTTGTGGTAGTATTCATTGATGATATACTGGTATATTCGAGGAGTATGGAAGAACACGTATATCACTTGAGGACTATATTATAGATACTGACAGAACATTAACTTTACGCTAAATTCTTGAAGTGTGATTTTTAAATGGAGGGTATTGCTTTTCTTGGACATGTGGTGTCTAAAAAGGGTATCCAGGTTAATCCATAAAAGATTGAGGTAGTGTTTGAGTGGCCTAAATCAACTTCAGTTACTAAGATTCAGAGTTTTCTCGGTTTAACTGGGTACTATAGGATGTTTGTACAGGATTTTTTCAGAATTGCAGCTCCTATGACTCGTTTGACTCAAAAGAATGCAAGGTTTGAGTGGTCAGAAGCTTGTGAGAATAGTTTTTAGTTGTTGAAGGAGAAATTGACCACAGCTCTAGTTTTGGCTTTACCTAATAGAGTAGACAAGTTTACAGTATATTGTGATGCCTCTAAAGTTGGCCTAGGTTGTGTGTTGATGTAGAATGGTAGGGTAATACCTTATGCTTCGAGGCAGTTGAAGCAGCATGAATAGAATTATTTTACCCACGACTTAGAGATGGCTGCAGTGATCTTTGCTCTTAAGATCTGGAGACATTATCTGTACAGGGTGACTTGTGAGATTTTTACTGATCACAAGAGCCTTAAGTACATTTTTCATCAGAGAGATCTAAATCTGAGGCAGAGGAGATGGTTGGAACTGTTGAAAGATTATAACTGTGAGATTTGATATTATCCAGGCAAGGCTAATGTGGTAGCAGATGCCTTGAGTAGAAAGTCTTCAGGCGATCTTACTCATATCAGTGTAGAGAGGAGACTGTTGATCCAAGAGTTACATCAATTAGTGGATCAAGGTCTGATGATGAAGGTGAATAGATTAGGTGGATTGCTAGCTTAATTTAAGGTGTGATTTGTGTTGAGAGATAGAATTAAGGCAGCTTAGAGTCGAGATCCTATTCTAGAAGAGCTTGTAGAGAATGTTCGAGTAGGGAAGTTCACTAATTTCACACTTAATGATGATGGTATTTTGTGGATCAGTGGTAGATTATGTATTCCTGATGTGGATAATTTGAGAGAAGAGATCCTAGAGGAAGCACATTCTACAACCTACAACGTACATCCAGGTGTTACTAAGTTATACCATAGTATCAGAGACTTGTACTAGAAGGATGAACTAAAGAAGGATGTTGTTGATTATGTTACTAAGTGTCTGATGTGTCAACAAGTGAAAACTGAACATCAGAAGCCTTTTGGGAAGCTTCAACCTCTTCCTCTTCCTAAGTGGAAGTGGGAAAGGATTGCTATGGATTTTGTGGTTGGTTTACCTCGTTTGAAGGATGGATATGATTCCATCTGGGTAATTGTGGACAGGTTGACCAAGTCTGCACATTTCTTGCCTATGAAAGTTGCTTATTCTATAGCTAGATTGGCGAAGCTGTATGTGAAGTATATTGTGTGCCTTTATGGGGTACCTATGTCTATTGTGTCAGACAAAGGTTTAGTGTTTACCTCTTATTTTTGGCAGAAGCTATAGGAAGCGATGGGCACTAGGTTGGATTTCAGTACTGCTTTTCATCCTCAGACAGATGGTTAGTTTGAGAGGACGATCCAGACACTGGAAGATATGTTGCGGATGTGTGTTTTGGATTTAGGAGATAGCTGGGATGATCTTTTGCCACTCTTTAAGTTTGCTTATAATAACAGCTACCATAGCAGTATTGGAATGACACTATATGAGACTTTGTACGAAAGGAAGTGTAGATCCCTTTTGAGTTAGGATGAGATTGGAGAGAGAGCTTTGATTGGACCTGAGATGGTTCAGGATGCTGTAGAGAAAGTTACTATGATCAAGAGGAGATTAGAGACCGCAGTTAGCAGACAGAAGAGTTATACGGATCCTAGACACAGAGATGTGGAGTTCCAAGTAAGAGACTATGTTTTTCTGAAGGTGTCTTCGATGAAGGGTGTTATGAGATTTGGCAGGAAGGGTAAGCTAGCACCGAGATATATAGGATTATTCAAGATTCTGGAGAGAGTTGGCACTGTTGCATATCAGTTGACTTTGCCTCCAAGTATGTCTTAAGTGCATCTAGTGTTTCATATCTCGATGCTGAGGAAGTATGTTTCAGACCCTTCACACGTGTTGTAGCCCGATAGTGTTGAAGTGAATGAAGACCTGACGTTTATACAAGAACCTATTACGATCGTAGACTATCAAGTTCGATAGTTGTGTTCGAAGTAGATTTTGATGGTCAAGGTGTTGTGGCGCAGCAACAAAGTAGAAGAGCATACTTAGGAGACCGAAGCTGAGATGCGAGCTTCTTACCTGTATCTCTTTCCTCCTTGATTCTTGTTTATTCTTTTCTTGGAATTCGGGGGCGAATTCTTATAAGGAGGGGAGACTGTAATAACCCTAGTTTTTAATTAATTTAATATTTATCAGGATATGCAGTATTAATAAAGTTTAAAAATAAATTTAATTATTTATTATTTGATGATTATTACTATCATTATTTTATGTCAAATTAAGGTTTCTTGTGAATATTTATTTTGAGACTTAGTGTTTTGAGTAATTTATTTATGTTATTCATATTTATTACTTGAACAACATTATTTTAATAGTATTTAACCTAGTGTTTTTTATTTTATATTGTTATTATTTTATTAAGTGCATTATTTGCTTGGATACATATATTGTATTTATATATATATATATATATATATACATATATAGGGTTTAGTATTATTTTAATGTATGTTATTATTATGTGTGTGTACATATATATATATATTGAAATATATGTGTGTGGTTTATATATGCATTATTTTATTATTAAATAAAGTTTACTAACTATATAATATATACATAATATACATTATACATAAAAAATCAAAACACAACCCACGTCGTCCCCTCACTATTAGAGCACCTCACAGCTGTCCAGCAGCTCTGCCGTCCTTTCCTTTCTTCCCTGGCGTCGGCAGCTGCTCTAGCAGCCGTGAGAAGCCAAAAGTGGCTTCTCCTTCGTTTCAGGCGATTCTGGCCACCATTTCCCTTGATTCTGGTCTTGTTGTCTTCCTTTCTTACTAGTGAGTGTGAATCCAAGCTCCTTTTTGCTTGAAAATATGATTTGGTGAGGTGTTTTTCTTATTTTTGAATTCGGCCATTTTAGGGTTTCAATTTTTTTTTCTAGAATTTTTAATTGATTCATGGAAATTGTATTTAAAAAATTTGATCCCCCTAGCTCAAACTACATCCCTGAATTTTTGTGTGATTTTTAGGAATTATTTTGATTTTTGTGAATTTTTGAATATTTTATTATTATTTTATTAATTTCATAAATTAATTATATAAATTATGAAATTGTGATTTTTGGTGTTATTGGTGGTTATTATTAATTTTAGAATTTAGTTTAGAATTTTTGTGAATTTTGTGTAATTTTTATAATTATTTTTAGTTTATGTCAATTTTGAAAATATAGGTTCAATATATATTTTGTTAGAAATAATTAATTATTTTTTTTTGATATTATGGAGAAATATATTGAGAAAATAATTTTTGAGTATTTATATAATTTTTATTGAATTTTTGAGTATTATTAGTATTTTATGTGTATTTTTAAATATTAGGGGAAATTTTGTGGAAATTTTAGTTAAATATTAAGTTTAATTGATTTTAATATTATTTGAGGTATAAAAATGATTTTTAAAAATTATTTACTAATTTTAACTAATTAATACTAATTTTTGAAAATTATTTTCAAATAATATATAATATACTATTTTTGTAAATAAATGGATTTTTAATAAATTTTAATATATGTTTGGGCTAATTAAGTAATTTGGATTTATAAAATGAATTTTTATAAATATTTGTGGAATTATCGAGAAAATAGATTTTTAATAATATTATATTATTAATTAGGGTTTTTAAGTAATTATTAGGAAAATAATTATTTTTGGTGTTTTAATACTTAATATGTTAAATTTTGATATTTGGAGGGCATATATGGTATTCATTGAATTTGAATATATGGTATTTATTGAATTTGAATATATTTTATTGTAGTATTTGAATTTTTGGTGAATTGTGGACCTCAGTTGAGAAATTTTAGTAGTTCGAGATCCCAATTGAGGGTTGTGAGAATTTTTATACTTGAAGTGTATTTTTCTTGCAGGACCGGCTCTACTTTTTAGTAGAGAAATGTCTATTTTACAGAGGAGGTTCTACCGAATTTTTGATAGAATTCTTATAAATCATGACATCGGGTCTAATTCTTATTTTGTGTCTGTTCATGTTTAGTAATTCTAAATCAAGTATCTAGAAATCTAAGTTAGATTTATTCTAATGTCGTGATCGCTTTTATTTTTTAGTTGCGCCAAAACTGAGACTTAGTGAACTAGGCTCATTGGACCAGTCTTGAGGAGCGCATCCCTATGAGTTATTATTATATATATACATTGCTTTTGGTTGCAAGTTTTAGAATTATATGTTTTAAATGTAAAATTTTGCATAATTGTTTTATTAAATGCTTAAGTATATTTTAAGTATATTTTTAGTATATTATAAAATAAATGCATGGTTTCTTTTTGATTTATATTCAAATTATGTTTAGGTATATTATTGGTTGATTTTGAGTATATTTCATAATTTAATTGAATTTATTTTACGTATATATACCTGAAATATACTTAGTTTATTTTAGATATATTTCTAGTATATATATGGTTTACTTGATCATTTTGAATGCCATTGTATATATTATTTATTTTCGAATGTATGTTTTATTTTTTTAATGAAGGATATCCATAGAACGTGCTTTCTAGTGGGCAACACTAGAACCGAATACGTACCGGTGTGATAGATTGTAGGTTGAATTACTAACTTATTTATGAAAATTATGACTTGATTGATTTAATTGATGTGAGATGTGATTGATGGTGTGATTGCTGGAGCTTGGTTGACCAAGTGTCTCGGGGCCAATCATACTGACAGTTAGACTGCTGGAGCTTGGTCGACTTAGTGTCTCAGGACCAATCTACTGTCCAGTTAGATTAAGTGAATTTACTTGGAATTAAGTAAGCCTGTATGGCTAGAGCGTTTCTTATTGATATTTGAGGTTGCGATAACTTAAGGTTCTATTTGATCCTTCAAAAAATGATGTTTTTCAGTATTAATTAAAAAGTGATTTTCAGCATCTGTGTGTACATGCTTGTATATATATTTATTAAATACTTATGAGTGTTTGCATTTGTCATTTAGCGTATATATATATTATAATAATTAACTCAGTGAGGTCTGACTCTCCTCAGTTGATGTTTTTACTGGAGAGTTCTCTTCTTCAAACCTCAACAGTAGGCCTATCTGCCGGATTTCTTCCGCCGCGGCTTTATTATGTAAATTACCTACTTAATTATTTTACTCTAGAAAATGTAGTAGTTGTGTTTGTTTCAATTGTCAGTTGTATTTATATTTACTAGTTATGATTTTAATTTAGAGGTTTATCTCTGAATGTTGTATTAAAATATTTTATTTTATGATATGCGGAGATTATTTTATCATAATTATTGATTTTTAAATTCTGATGTATTTTAATTATTTTAATTTATTTATTGTATGTTTTTATTATTTTAAGGCTTGCTATGGGTTTCAGATTCTAAAGAATTTCCGTTCCGTAGTGCCGGTCATGGCCCCTGGTTTTGGGTAATGACAAGAGTTAAAAGGCTCTGTTTAGTTTCCTTAGGGTTAAGGTTTTTAGTGCATATGAGCATATGATTTCTAATGGATGATGTACCATTTTTTTAGGGTCAGCAATAATTTTTTAGCACAATAAATACATCTAGCTTTTACCAACTTCCCTTGCTCATCAAAGATTTTCTTGAAGTTCTCCCATGCCTTGCTTCTGCTATCACTGTCCTCTTTTTCATTTTTTTTTTAATTTTTTAGCAACATCTGGTTGCTTTTGGGCTTCCATATTTTCAGTGTGTTGGGTTTGATCACCAGTAGCAGTTTCATTGCCACTAGGACCTTCTGCTTCTTTTTGTCTCTAAGGCATGGATTTGACATGAAACAAAATAACAAAACTATCATTAGAAGCAGCTTCTATCAAAAGAAAACAATATAACATTCACACAATCCATACAAATCAAGTAAATGTGCGAGCAGACTAAGAACTCAATTAGGAAATGAATCAGATTAATAATAACTGACGAAGGAAATTAATTATAATTAATATTAATATAAAAAATTAATATTATTAATATAACATAAAAATATTTATACTATTTTTTATTTTGTAAATTGTGATATTATTAATTATATTAATAAATATCAATAATAATAATAATTATTATTATTATTTATAAAATTTATTAATCATAAAATAAATATATAATATAAATTTAAACTTAAAAAATAATATATATTTATAGTAAATTCAGAATTTTTTAAAAAGCAATTATCAAATAAAATATGATTAGTAAAAAACAGAATCTAATTTTTTTAAGGAAATTATTTTATAAATCATTAACACAGACACATATTCGATTAAAGCAATGATTAAAAAAATATATTTACTACGAAAAATAATCAAATTTATCATGAACCATAGGCCAATTATCAATCCAATCCAAATTTTAAAGTTGTATCAATTTGCTCCTCTAATTTTGGGAATTGTTCCAAATCTATCTAAATGTTATTGAGCTTGTGACAGAGATGATGTGGCATAAAAGTGGCAAACATGTCAAAAAACTTAAAACTCACCTTATCAATTCTATCATGAACTATAGACCAATTATCAATCTAATCCTAATTTCAAAGTCATTTCAATTTGCTCCTCTAACTTTTTGAATTGTACTAAATTTATCCATAAGTCAATAAGCTTGTGCCAGATAATTGCAATAACCATCTTTCGTGGCATAAAAGCATCTAACAATTAAAAAAATTACAAACCTAAAACTTACTGTTTTTCAAATCAGAATTGCAAAACACAAGAATATATGGTTTGAATAATGAGATCATAATATGCAAATGTGGAAGCATAACTCGTTTAAAAACATCTTGAAACTAATGCAAATCCAAGTCGATTGTTTTAGTGTTGTCTCCATTTTGAGGTATGGTTTTAACAAAAAGGACCCCATAAAAAAATAAAATATTTATGCAAAACCAAAACACTAAAAAGTATCATGAAGTGCAAGTAGTAAGAAATTTAAATATTGTTAAATAAAATTATAATTTCAAGCTTTATATGTAAAGAAAATAGATGTTTGAAAAATTTTGATCATTTTATGGCCATTACGTATGAATTGGATAAAAAAAATGCAAAAGTATGACTGAATTTTGAGTTTAATTTTACACCTACTTTAAGAAAGTTTAATTTTTCCATGTCAGATACTTTTATGCCACGTAAGATGACCATTGTAGCTATCTGACACAAGCTTATTAACTCTTAGATAGAATTGGCACAACTCAAAAAGTTGGAGGAACAAATTGAAATGACTTTGAAATTAGGATTAGTTTGATAATTAGTTTATAGTTAAGGATAGAATTGATCAAGTGAATTTTAAGTTTTTTAACATGTCAGCCACTTTTATGCCACGTTAGATTGTTACGTCATCCATATCACAAGCTTAATGTCGTTTGGATAGATTTGGAACAACTCTCAAAGTTGGAGGAGCAAATTGATATAACTTTGAAATTAGGATAGATTGATAATTGACCTATAGTTCATGATAAATTTGATCATTTTCCCTATTTACTAATATTAATATTTTAAAAGTAAAAAAAAAATCATTTTTCACAAATTTATTTTCAAAATATAATTAAAAAATTTTAACATAAAGAAGATCTACTCACAAAATAAGCAAAGCAAGGATTAATGCCTTTTATAGTGGTGTTTAAAATGTTGCTCTTACTCGATTGATTGGTATAAAAAATAAAGGAACTTGCTTGCTTCCATTTTAAATTTAATCGATGGATAGATCAACCACTTTAGGCTTCCACCATTAAGATCTCTTTATGAGATCAAGCAAAAAACTTTGTTGATTTAACCATTGAATTGATTTACTAGCATATCTTGCAAAACACATGAGAAATAACAAAAAATCCATCAATATCTAATAAAAAAAATTACAAAAATTTAAACATCAAACAAGAAAAACTCAAAGATCTTAAAAGAACATTACCAGATATAGTTGATCTAGCTAAGATGGACTTTGCATGTTGATTTCATCACTATCAATGTTATCGATTGAACATTGACAGTAACAAAAACAACAAATTGAGTTTTTGTAATGAACAACTTATAGATCAAATGATTAACTATTTTTTATATACCAAACATTGAGTTAGAAAGATGGAAATGAAACATAGATGATAGAACAAAAGAGTGATTCATTATTCATGTGTTTCTAAGAGAAAGAGACAAGAGATGAGATGAGAAACCGAGAATAGAACATATCAAGCGAAGAGGGTGAGAAGAAAGTAAGCGAAGAGGCAAAGCTAGATGAACGACAACAAGATGATTGAAGGGTTAGGGTTATTAGGTAGGGTTAGAGGAGTCTAGGGTTAGAAGAGGGAAGAGAACTTTGGAAGGATCAAGAGATAAATGGAGACGAGAAACGGTGAAAAGGAGTGAAAGCGATGTATATATAGCATAACAAATTTTTTAGGGTTAAGGAATATAACAATGATGTCGTTTTAATGTTTAATATACAGTGTTTAGTTTTTTGATCGGTTCGGTTATTTCAACCATAGAACTGAATCGATAACCAAAAATCTAAAAAACACTACTCTAGAAATTGAACCGCCTTTCATTTATTTTTAGTGACCGACTAAACCATTAAAATCGACTTGGACTGGTTCGATTGATTAATGCTCACCTCTAGGCACAATAGAGATCATTCAATGTTTGATATTAAGCTATGAGAATATACTAAAAAATATTAGAAGAAGACCAAATTTCATCCTAGCAAAAAGGGAACGAAACGCCCCAGCCAAAAAAGAGTTAAATCTAAATGATCCAAAAACATCACTACTACAAAAGAAAAAAAAAATCAGGGTGCTTACTTGCCAAATAGCCGGCATCACCCAAACAGAAATTAAATGTATCGGAGATGACTTATTATCTTTTGTTATTTTATTTTATTTTTTTTGAAATTATAAATTATTTTTAACTAATACATAAATAGATCCTTAAACTTGTAATTCAAAGTAAAATGAGCCCATTTTAACTTTTTTCAATAAATAAATCTAATATTTCTATTTTAAAGCCACATAAATCCAAAATTTTACAAAATGTATAAGACACCTCCTTAAAAAAGAGTGAACTGAATATTTTATTTATAAAACTTCAAACATCGGTTTTTTTTTGAAACACAACTCAACTTTATTAAAAGCAACAGAAGGAACATCAGCAGAAAGCAGAGCCTCAAACCACGACAAACACGACAACGATCAAATAATGGGAAGCACGAGCTAGTCCATGTGCTACACCATTGGCTTGTCGTTTAACAAACTTAACACTATTAAGTGCTGTTTTAGACAATAAGAAAGAAATACAGTCTTGAACTATAGAACCAAATTCTGTGTGATCGACAGCTGTAGCGTGGACGGCATCGACAACCTGTTTGGAGTCTAACTCAAATACCACAAACTGCAAATTAATGGATGAACACCAAGCTAGAGCCTCTCATAAACCAACGGCCTCTGCCTCATGAGGAGAACAACAGCCCTCAAACCAGCGAGTAGAACAGGAAATAAAACACCAGAGTGATCTCTAATGACAAATCCAACTCCTAATATATCATCTACCCTGAACAAAGCTGCATCAACATTGCACTTTACACAACCCACCATTGGTGTCTCCCAACAAATTCCCGGAGAAGAAGAATTACTAACGGCAGGTAGCACATTCCCCTTTGTATGCAAAATTATAACTTAAACAACAATTATAATAAGAAATTTGTACGAATCAAACTTTGTAACAAAGATTGAAATCAAATAAAAATTAAATTTATCAAGCCCAACTGCATTGATAATCCATCTACCACTTCCTCATCTCCATGCATACTCTGTTAAAATCCGAAACCAGACACCTTTGCTTCAAGAGCTGAAGTTCTCCTTGGCGGATGCACAAAGTTTTGTCTCATCTGGATCCCACAGGGACACAGTTTCTGTTCTTCCGAAATCCTTGGCTACAAGATTGTGCCACTTGCTTCAGGTTTGCAACAGTTGTCCCGAGTTACAGTGACATCTATGAGATACTCAGCTGAGTTTCAACCATCCATTTTTGCAGCTACTGTTTTTGTCTTTCCCTCAAAACCCAATTTTGAGATGGATGATATGGGAGAAAAGGGAATAGAATCCCTTGTGGCTGAGTAGATCTGTCCCCAAAAAAACACACAACAAATCATCCAACAACAAGCTTCAACAAAACATGGATACGACAATTGAAGGATAGAAAGAGCGAGCAAGCGAGAGCAAAGAGAGGAGATAATTAGGCCAAGAATCAATTTTTCAAGATTTGAATAAAAAGTGTTACCTTTATGCCCTGGATCATCTTCTTCTTTTTGATTTTGAGTATTGATCTAATAGAAGAGATTGATATATTTTTTTTTTTTAAAAAAAGAAGAGAAAGAAAGATTTTAGGTAGGGATTGAGGCGTGCAGAGCTAATCGAAGTGTGAAGAGAAAAAACAAAAAAAGAACGACATTGCAGAGATGATGAGAGCAGAGGTGCGGTGAGGATGATGGTCAATGGTGATTAGGGTTTAATCCAAACCAGGAGTTTTGATTTTATTTAAGCTAAAAATTATGGAATAAAACAAAGAAATTTTATTTTATTTTTAGCGGGAAACATGCGCTTAATTCGTCTGAAAATTGTATTTATGTTGCCTTAAAATAGAAATATAAAAGTTAAAATGAGTCAATTTGGCCCCAAATCGTAAGTTTTATAGTCCATTTGTGTATTAGTCCAATTGTTTTTCATATCAATATCTAACTTTTTTTTTTGATAAATTTTAAAAAGCCCCACCATGGTAGATTTAGAGAGATATAATTCTTTCCAAGCGTTAATCATCCTTAATTTAGTTAATGAATGAATCCCTTTCATATGCGCCAGGCACATGAATACTTGCATCATAAAAACCAGTACACATGACCAATCGATATATATATATATATATATATATATATATAGATATGGCCCGTTTAGCTTTTAGACATGGTTCTCCTTGCCAATTGAAAAGATCACTAACATCCCGATTTGAGCACCTACTGTGGGTGTATTAAAATATATATCTTTACAGCACTTAAAAAACACCTGCACAAGAAATGGGTGCGAGTGTGTAGAAGGTATACAAGCACAAGCCGGCTGGGAATAGACAGCTGGGCTGCTGCCAAAATAAATGATATAAAGCAGCAGAGCCATCAACTGATTAACAGTTTATTTCAAGCTTACCTGTTCAGTCAAATATTGACATAACTGCAGCAGCAAATCGCAGCGAAGCAAAAGAACCAGCAGCTAACTGCTCAATATAAATTACTTAAAAGAAAATTTCTTTCCAAATTACACTTTGCTCACTCTTCTCATGAACTGAAATTCAAGCAACTGAAAAACAAAACTGTTCCACACTCAGTAGAACAGACTCCACTGCTCAACTAAACTTCCCTTTTGTTCCACCTGAAATACAAAATAACTAAAAAAAGGTTAGGAGGTCAGTTTCTATATTTTCTTTAAATTGACATACCAATTTAGCAGCAGAAGGTCCTGAAGCAAGACTTACAGTTGGAGCATCTTGAGGAAACAATTAAATCTGCCCTGTAAAGTTCACCAATCATGATTGCTCTGGTGTTGTACGGCGTCGAATATGGTCACTGCGTCTCCAAGGGCCTGACCCACCATCTGATGAATCATTGTCCTCATCTCTGGAAGAAGCCCCAGTTTCCTCTTCATGAGTCTCCCCCCAAAGTCTGGAAGTTCTCCTCCTAGAGCTCTGCTGTCCTCTGGTTCTTGAGGTACCAGACCAGCTACTCCTTGGACTGGACCCAGGTCGAAACACCCTTATAAGAAAAAATACAGTAAGCCAGCCACCTTCATCAATTGGCAACATGCTGTCATCCCCCCTCTCTTCTCCAAATGAAGAATGAAGTGTGCTGATCAAGTCCCCAAGGTCCCTTTGGCGCTCTAGCATCCTCCAATTACGTTGCCGCTCTGGGTCAGCCTGTGAAGGTCGAACAAGAGGGTGTTCAATCCTTGCATGTTTCCTAAGATCTGAATAGGTGCCACTGAATTCACAAGTTTCACAGGCACAGCTTCTTGATTTTGCATTCATGAAACGGCGGGCGGGCTCCATTACAATCCAGTCCTTTATATGCCCCCGGCAGAGTGGGCACACCAGTGTTGGATGCACTTTTTTCTCACAAGAAATTGTTCCAGCAGACAAAGACCCTTCCTCATTTTGTTCCCCTGCAACAGTTAATTCTGAGTTAACAACAACAGATGAATCAGTGCTTGCCATTCTATTTACTTCTGATGGAAGAGTCGTTGTTGGGTTCTCAGCAAATGACTTGCGGAACTGGTCAAGACAGTTGGAGTGGCGATAGCTTGTATCACACATGTAAGGACGGCAGCCTTTATCATGGGATGAGCATATGAGGAGAACAGCATTATGAGGATGTTCCATGCAGACAGGGCATCTGGCATCTTCCCACTCCTTTAAGTTCTCCTCAGCTTCCAAGGGGATTTTGGGTGAAGATCGGCTGCTATGACTTGAGCTGCATGTGTAAGGAGATGACTTACATCTATCAAAAGATACAGAACGATCTCTTCTATCCTTTGGCATTTTGAGGCCACACAACTATAGGTACAGCAGCACAAGGACAGACGGTCTAACAAATAACATAAAGAAACAATCAACAAATTGAAGAGCTCGGGTGACTACAAATCAGTATCAAAAACACCTGAAGGCAAAAAACCAAAAATAGGGAAACATAAAAGTTAGACACCAAATCAATCATGTCATAAAAGAAGAAATTCTCCCAATTAGAAGAATTAGTTCATGAGAGCCTCTCATGGAACAAATACGAACAAAGTGTACCCACAAAACAAATATTTAAGGTAAACTGTTGCCACCCAAATGAGTCTCCTGCCATTTAAGGAACCACTAACCCCCAGTAAACATAAAAGATACAAAGACAGCATATAGTTATCATGTAAAGTGGAGAACAAAGCTTCATTGGAACTGGTAAAAATACATGCTAGTCAATAATTAGTACAAAATTAACCCAGCTGAGCTGCAACATTCCAAATTACAAAGCAACACCAGACCAAACCAAACCCTAGAAAAAATTAAATCTTTTACGCGAAGCTGTATTGGCAATTGAAGCTCAAAAAGCTAACAGCCTAAATATGCAAAGAAATTAAACCTAATTATTAAAAAAAAAAAATTCCCAATCCCCACTCTTTACTCGGACAATTTCAAACTGAGCTAACGCTTAGCTTATGGAGAAAAAAACGCATCTACAAACCTAATAAAAAAAACCCAACTCAACTCTACTCTACTCTTCAAGAAAAAAAAACACACACACACAAAAGAACTTTCCCTAGAAAACGAAATCGATGGAATAATCCGATCGGAAGAGAGAAAAAAATATTTGGGTGTAAAATCAGATCCAAGTAGAAATCAGTAATAATCACAGGGAGTTTTACCTTAAAATAGGGGAAACTGGGAATTGGGTTGAAAAAAATTACTCAATTTGAATTTGAATGTGTGGGTCTGTCTCTTTCTCTCTATCTTGATCGAAACCGCAATTATACAGTTGCAATTAAGTGGGTAAGAGAGCGAGCGAAGGAGGTAGGATCGTGAAACCCTAAAAAAGATCGAAGCTTTAGGGAGCTCGCTCCAATCTGCAACAAGAAAAATAAGAAGAACAAGAAATGTAAAAATTGCAACTCATAGCGATATATAGTAGCTATTGGAAACGAAGTACCTCGCCAGCTGACACTCCCTTCCCTCTTTGCTGACGTGGAGTACCCTGGTTCGCCTATCTTTTTGGATTTCTTTTTTTTTTTTTTTTAAATTATGCTTAAGTCGGCGCCGTTTTGGTTGTGTTTAAAATAGCAGAGACATTTCTTTTTTCCAGTCATTGACCTATCTTTTGCTTACTTCCAACCTCAAAAATAATTGAAATTGTCTGTTAAAAAAATATAATAATAATTGAAATTGAAACTGTTAAAATTTTAGGGATAGAGATTTATTGAGGGATCAAATGGTAAAAATTTTATTTATGATAATGGTAAAATTCTCTGGTTTGTTAAAAAATAAAAATTATTAACTAATGAAAAAGTTATTTTTTTCTATAACAACATTTTAGAAATTTTCAAATTTCATATGCCAAGACTAATATATATAAAAGAAGATATTTAAATAAAAATTTTTTCAAGGAAAGAAAAGAAAATTGCATTTCTTTTCAAGAAAGTAAAAGGTTTAGAAGGTGGTCAACTGCATGGTGTCGGTAGTGGAGTGTGCAGGAGGGAGAGAAACAGTGATACCATCAATTCTCATTTATATACAAAAAAGGGAATCCATCACCATTGAAGCCTTGACAAGACAAAATATTTTCACAAAGCTCATTCGGCGACTTGCCTCCTACCCTGATAACAGGTTTACGAAATTAAACTGCACAATACTAGTAATCTCTCTAACATTAGGCTGTGTCTACATTTTCCTATATCGTATCAGTGACAACAAAAACAATGTCCGCCTGGCACAGCAACCCACTAATCCAGACAGCCATGTCTAAGCATACCTATTAGCCAAGTATTTACGCAATAAAATGCAATTTAAAAGTTGACGTGTAGCTCAGCCTCATTGTAGTCACTTGATATTCATGGCTGCTGACATTGCACGTAGCTCCATAGCAATCTCCTGAAAGGCCGGCCTAGATGCAGGATCAGATGACCAGCAATTCTCCATCAGTGATCGCCAGGCTGGATCACACCAGCTCGGAATTTCAGGTCGTAACATTCCCTTGATGATACTAGCTGAAAATATCACATACAAATGTTTTAAACAGATCAGCGCTAGCACCACTTGCAAGGAAAGTCTACTCTATATCAAGCAATTGCTTTAGATAGCTCTGCAATTTCACAAGAATAATGGCGTATGAAAACACTAATCTTCTCTGGAGGTAAAATAACATTTACCAGTTGCAAGGATTCACCAGTTAAAGTACATACCTATTATTTCCTCTGTACGCAAGTCTGCATAAGGTTCCTCCCCCGTCAAGAGCTCCCACATAACAATTCCAAATGAATACACATCAACCTGGATTGAGTTACCAAAAGTATTCAGCAAATGAACAATGGAATTAGCAACCCTTGAAAGTCACCACTTAATCATGTTAAAAGTTCACCATCCTACCTTTTCTGTCACCATTTTGTTGTTGCTGTTCAAAAGTTCTGGTGCCATCCATGGTATGGTTCCTCGTACTCCGCCAGAGACAAGTGTCTGCTTTTTTATTTTTGATAAGCCTAGATCACCAATCTGAAAAAAGGGCAATATATTAAACATGCCAATTGCATCAATGACATGTGGAACTAGGAAACCACGGCTTAATTACATAACTGAAAAACTAATTCAGATTCTTAGGTACATACCTTGCATACTGGTCTCTGTGGATCCCTCATATTCACGAGCAAATTAGGAGATTTCAGGTCAAAGTGGACAATGTTCTTCTCATGAAGGTATTCCATTCCAAAGGCAGCATCCATTGCTAATATTATCCTCTTCCGACGATCAATTGTTCTGTAAGTTGGAAAGAGCAATGTTAGGAAAGAAAAAACAAGTATGCAAAGGTACCATTCAAAAAAATGGTCAGCTTGTAAACTAGCAAAATGGAATACTGAACCAAGATGCTAAATCTAATAATCTGAGAAGATTATTCTGGAAATTTATGATAGATTTCTAGAGATGTGATATAGCTTTAGATGAGCAAATAAATGCCAACAAGAATTTTGTTAAAGTTGTCAGAAACAGCAACATACTGCGATCAATATAAGATTGAGTAGAGAATTAAATCCACTTTAATGATGAAGCCTAGTATTTCATTACATAAACAGAATGAAAATCCATTTTCTCCACATCATAACCCAAATTACTTTCAGGACAACAGTAAGCACTTCCTGACCAATTTGCCATAATCATATATATAAAAATGAAAGGAAAATCAATTGGCAAGTTGACTAGTCAAATCAACTTCTGGGGAAACTGAAATACCATGCTCTCAAAAGTGGGATCCTTCCAGCAATGCATCTATGGCAGGAGATTGCATGATTGTTTCAGTGCAGGTGTTTGGTTGCCAAATTCCAGTACTCCATGGACCAACATTAAAAAATTTTCCCTCTACAGCCAGTTTCATGCACTTGGTCTTCGTACAATTTATGGTATTGCCTTGAATACTTTTTATTGATATCTATCTTAAGTCTCACATTTCTTTTAAGTATCATTCAATAATTACCATAAGCATGGAAACATGAATTTATAACATGGAGGAGGATCAATGATGTGTTGCATAAACTAATGAATAACTTGGAAACAGCTCTTTAACTAATACACAACACTTGTATCACTGTTCTGCTTCCATAAACCAAGAAGCTTAATCTGAACAGAATGCGTTTACCATATCAACTATCACCCAAAGAAGGAGGCCACTCTATTAAAACCAGTTTAGAGGATCTAAAAGACTCCTTCAAACACCAAAAGCCAATCGGCCATATATGGTTAGATGCAAAATCCTTAATGCTATATCCCATATGCAGGAAAACAGACTATTCAATATTGATTTAAAATAAATTTCAGACAGAGCACCACAAAAGCAAAGAATAGCAAATTTTCAATTCAATTGTAGAGAAAATATTTTTCCCAGAGAATAAAACAAACAATACAGCTGAATTAATGAGTTAGAATTACTTCACCTATCCTTTCTCCGCAGAACTTGTTTCAGAGATCCATTCACCATATACTCTGTCACTGTTCCCAAGTTATTTGCAGGCCCATCAGTTACAACACCATAAAATGCCACAATGTTTGGATGGTGAAGTTGACCAAGTATGTGAGCTTCCTTCCAAAAGTCTGCAACCTGCTCATGAGAATAAATAAAAGATTTCACATTTTGTAGATAATAACACCCATGTAACCATTTTATTCACACTTTCATAGTTTCCAACAACATTTGAGCGAACAAGTAGCATATTTATACTGATGAATGAGTGACCAAAAATGAGGAGAACAAGTCAAAGTAGCTTCAAGATGGCTGCCAGAAAGCAGTTAGCATTTAGTGTACTTCACCTACAAGTGATATTCAGTCTTAATTTGCTAAAAAAAAAAAAAAAGACATATAGACTACCATTAAAGTGCGTAAATACCAGGAAACTTGATAATTCAGAACTTATGAAAAAATTGAATTTATAATTACCAATCGGTCCTTTGCCAATGAGCCCTCAGTGAAGCAACTTGGTTTTATCCTCTTGATGGCAACATCAGACCCTTTCCATTTTCCATAGTAGACAGTTCCATATGCGCCTGAACCAAGTTCTTTAATGTGCTCCAGGTCTGAATTTTTAATAGTCTAAAGACGAAGGCAGAATATATTTTGGATTATGGCCACATTTTTAATCACAATGAAGATGTAAGATATAGAAATCATATGTCTTGACGTTCTAACTACCTGCAACTGTCTAGGAGCCAAGTCATAAGAGAATCCACCTATGACTTCTTTTGTTTCGGTCTAAAAAAAAACTGGTGTCATCCATAAACAGTTGGAACCTACATGCTTATTTTGTCACAAAACAAGGAACAAAGTGAGAAAAACAAGTATCTTGAGGCAGTACCTTTCCCATGCTAGTTGCATTCGGAGCCACATTTGATTTGTCAGGTTTAGGGCCAGTGCTAAGTTTACCATGCAGGAGATCTAAGTGCCTTGACTCAGGCTTCAGCAAGGAAGTAGCAAGATCACTATTGGCAAGGGAAAGGGCAGAAGGTTCCACTCCTTTTGGTGATAATGACAAGTTATCCAAAAGCCGGACGGAAGATGCAACTCCTTTATCAATCAATGCGTTATTGCATTTCATTGTAAGGACTTTGCTAGAGTGCAAATCATTGGTGATAATGCCATTAACCTTCTGCTGGTCAAATGTGATTAGCTCATTACAAACATTCTGATACAGAACTTCATGCGGATTATATGGGGTACCAGTCAAGAGATCTTGTTGGCATTTCATGTTCTCCATAACTAATTGACAATCCTTGAACTCTGACTTTCCATACAGTGAGACAGCAGGGTCACTCTTCTCTCTTGACGAGTAAAAACTGGAATGCAGTGGACTCATCCTTTCATCAATCAAATTCCCTGTAAAGTCAGATTTCTTAGAGTTTGAGCAATAAAATGATCTCAAAGATGGTCCCTGCTTTAAAATGTTTGATTTTGGCCTAAGCCCATGACAGTATTTCGCGACTGAGACCCTTCCATCCAATCTAGCATTTAGATGATTATTATTTTTATGTGAACAAACCCGATGATTTCGCATTCCATGAAGATGATAATTCCTCCCTAAATTATGATCATCATACATCAAATTCACCCTCAAATTATTATGCAGATAATTCAAGTTCTGACCAAAAACCTGAAAATATTTCCCTGACAAGAAATTCATCGAACCATTACTCTCCACATACAAATGTCCATGGCATTGTCTTCCCAACAATTTGTTCCTTACAACCATTTTCCTCAGCGAATCATAACTATCAACACGCGTATCACATTGATTATAACTGTCACTGTCACAGACATATACCCAAACCCTAACATGCTTACCGTAGACCAGCTCCATCTTATCGTACTCATCGATCATACACAAGACATCGTCGTCTGAAGCAACGGAAACCAGAAGAGGATAATCTTTGATGTTGGAATGGGACCCTGATCCTGAAAGATGGTACTTGAGCGAGAAAGAGGGTAAATTAGGGCACATTTGTGATATTCTAAAACGAAGCATAGTGTAATCAGTGTTTCTATCGACGGATATAATACGAGTTTCGCCACCAATGTATCTAGTCTTGATGGAGGAGGAGGAGGAGGAGGAGAAGGGTGGCTTGATGTGGAATGCGCCATTGAATCTGCAAGTCAGCTTCAGGTTTCTTGATGACGATGATGGAGTGGTGGTGATTGGTTTTTTACGGTGATGAGAGGTAGTGTCGATCATGGATACTCTGTGTAACAGAAGAGGACACGAATGGAGTGGGGAGTGCTAAAAAAGACCGGTCTATGTTAGGATTTTATAGCTTTTTCTTTAGGGAGGCTGGAGAGCAAGAACCGGGTTTTTGAAAATTTTTATGGGTTAATTGCTATATGCTCCCTCTATTTTACCATATTACAAATATTTCAAATTATAATTTTTTTTCGCCATGACTATGTATATCAAATGGGCTCTTACGTGTGTGTCTATTATATATATACACTGAAAATTGATTCAAATTAATAAATACATTTACATCTATCAATTTTTTAAAAATTATCATAAATAATTATAAAATTACCAAAATAATTTTTGATGTAGGGCATTGCTATTTGCACCCTCTATTTGTCTCCTAACATCTATTATACTATTTTTCATAATAATTGACTTTAAAAATTATTATTAATTAATTGTAAAATTACAATTATATTTTTCATACAATAGAAATTCCTAATTTTAACTTTAACCTAATCAAAATTTTAACTAATTATATTTTTAAATATTTCTACTTAAAATATTTATATAGCATAAAAAAATTTAATTTGGTAACTTTTTGTAGCTTAAAATTTTATTTTAATTTAAATAATTAATTAAATTGTTGGGCATATGAATTTAATAGGGAGGTATTTTTGTAGATGAAAATAATATATAAAAATATTTGGGAAATTTACAAAAATATATATAAAAACAAAAAACTTTTCACAAATACAAAATATCGAGAAAAATTTTTCAAAAATACAAAAAGACGAAAAAAGTTTTCAAAAACATGGCTTGCTTTTTTTTTTTTCGTTAAACCTCATCAGCCACGCCTAATTCATATTAAAAAAAAATATAGATACAGTGGGTCAACTTAATGGCATCAACTTTTTTTTTTATTATTACGTTAAATCTCATCAGTGTACTAAAAAACTCATACCACATCTATTGGATGAGTAACAAACCATGAAAAAAAAAAAGAATTTTCATAGTTGAAAATTTGAATTTTATAATTGTTTTGGATGTTAAAATTTAAATATTATAATAATTCTAGTTTGATTTGTTTAAATTGATATGACCGCTTTATTTTTTTTTTGATTGTTTTTGTGGTTTTTCAGGTGAGTTTTTTTTTGTTGTTCTTTTTCATTTTAGTAAGCTTGTTTTGTAATGTTTTTTAGTTGTTTTCATGGTTATTTTAGTCATTATTTTTGTTGATTCTTTTGCATTTTTTTATTGTTTTAAGTTTTTTTTAATTGTTCTGACAGTTGCTTTTATTTTTCTGTTAGTTCTTTCGCAATTTTCTAAATTTGTTTTTCTAGTGATTTTCTGGTTGTTTTGAAAAAAATTAAAATAACTGTGAAAATAACTAAAAAATAACCTCGCAAACCATACAATTGAAGCAACAAAAAATAAAAAACAACCACAAAACCAACAAAAAAACGTTGTACAAATGAAAAGATTAAAAAAATAAAATAAAAATAAAAATGTAAATTAAAAAAAACCACAAACAATTAGAAAAATAACTAAAAAACCAAAAAATAATAAAAAATAAGGAGAAAAATAAAAAGTAAATAAAAAATAAAAAAAATAAGGGAATGAATGAAAAATAGTTATGAAATAATAATAATAGTAATAATAATGAGAAAAAAATTAATTAAATAAAAGTAAAAAAATAAAGAGAGAAAGAAAAAAATAAATTGAAAATAAAAAAAGAAAACAGAAAACAGAAAACAGAAATAAGTTAAGGAAAAAAATAAGAGAAAAGAAGAAAAGAAGCGAAAAAAAAGGAAAAATAAAATAGAAGGCATATCTAAAAAAGAAAACTAAATTCACCATCAGAATGAAAAAGTTTTACCCAACCTTACTTATATTTGTAATTATTTCAAAATATTCTAGTTACTCTTAAAAAAAAAAAAGAGTTTCGCCATCTAATGGACTAGAATAATTGAAGTCTTTATGGCTACTAAATACGGATAATTAAAAAAATAAAATAAAATAAATATGATGAGTTTATGACTAAAATTCATAGGAAAAATAATAATTCATTTTTTTAAATTTCTTTTAACACTATATTAGTTTCTTTTTCTTTCGTAAGACGACTAGATTTTAATAATAAACATATACGGATAGCATTTCAGCCTTTATGTTCTTTAGGATTTATGTCTATTTATAATATTTATCTACATACTATATATTTCTTTATATTTCACATTATTATTTTCAAATTTCAGTTGCCGATGGTACAATGGCACCGGCGAACAACAACAACTATATATGCTTTTTTCTACGCTATCAAACAACAAACAGCAACTCTGCGACGGAATCTCTACACAACAACAAATAGTAGTTTTTAGTTGACGAGGGATTAAACATATAACATGCAAAATTCACTTGGCTTCCCATTAGTTTTTTCTAATTTTTCAAATATTATTACTTTTTATTTAACTTAACAATAATTAATCTTAATTTTGATATTAACAAACTTAATTTTAAATATTTAATATGTTTGATTTAAGTGTGATTATAAACATAGGTATAATATTGCTCTTAAAGAAAGTCAAGCTTAAAAGTAGGCTTCACTTGAAGTAAAACTGCCATGATGAGCTCAATAGTAAGGGTATACACCTGGTTCGATTGACCCGTAATAAAGGGCAAACTATGAATGTTCAATTTGGTTGGCCTGTAACAAAGCTCGATAATGAGAATATGCGAAGCTTGAATGTAAGAGAATGCCCGAAACCTTCTTGAAAGTAGATTTAAGAGCGTAAAACTCCAAAATCCAAGCAAAAACCCATAAAGCGAACCAAATTCACCTCGGCCCATTTTGCCTAATATAGGGCTAAGCCAGAGAGGTGATGCCTCTTTGAAGAGGCGATTGCTTCATTACAGTGGCATCACCTCTGCAACAGCCACTTACCTTTGCATTAAATGTAGGGACAACAATGGTGGCTAATTTGGAGGGCTCACCTTCGATTAAAACTCAGTCCTTTACGTGAAGAGAGAATTTTTGGGAGAAGGGAAGAGCTAAAAAGTGCAATGATGAAGGTAGAGAGTAGGGGGATAGGCTAGGCATGTGATTAAAAAGGAGAAAGAGGAGAGAGAAAAGGGTTGGCAACCATTATTAATTTTTGGAGAAAAAAAAGGGAGTTTTTAGGAATAAAAGAGAGGACGAGCTCTAGAAAAAGAAGGAAAAACATTCTTAAAGAAGGAAAGAAGGGATTAAGCTTGAAAAAATCACTTCTCTTGAAGGAAAAAGGTGAAAGTCTTGCATTCAAGTGGAATTTAACACCCATATCCAACTCTGAGGGCCAACCATTTTTGGAAAAGCTCATATTTCAGTAATGGTTTCCATTTCTCTTTAATGTTAAAGTCATTGATTTATATAATCTCTTACTTACTTGCTTGTTTATTGATTTCTTGTGTTCATTTCTTATGTTATGCCATGTTCTTGATTTGATCTATTAAGTTATTGAACATAGTTGCAAGTTTTAAGTGTTTGAATATATGTTGTTTACTTAAGACTGAAGTTTATTGCTTTTTGCAAGTTTCTATGCCTGATGATCAGGTGACGCCTCTTCAAAAAGTGATAAGAGTTGTCACCCTTTTGCAATGAGGCGATTGCCACTATGACAGGGTCTCACACGACCTTGTTTTGATATTTCTTATAAATTGTACATGATTCGCTTGTTGATCGGGTGACACCTCTTTAACTACCATAAGGCGATTGCCTCAGAGATAAGGTGATCACCACTGTGATAGGGCCTTGTGCAACTTTGTCTTAATATTTTCTATTAATCATATGTGGTACGAGTTCCCATGAATTCTTATGCTTTTGTACTTTTGGTTTTCTTTGCATGATTAATTTATTATTTTACTTAATTTACGTTTAGGTGTTTGCCGTCCTTATTTGCATTGATTTGGCCTATAAATTAACCTTTTGGGTTCTCTTTTATAGGATTTTACATGTTTTGGGAGTAATATTTTATTTATCACAGGGAATTTGAGTGATCTTGATTATCCAATTTTAGCCTCTTAGCCTTTTATTTACGTTTATGCATAGTTTAATGCTTGTTTACTTTTGGTTTATTTTTAATTTATCTTTTATTTATTATACTTTTATTTGCACAAAATGTTATAATTCTTAATCCTTTCCCCCACATGATCTAGATGTACTTTTTTCTATTTATTATTCGTGATAAATGTTGGGACTAAATGCTCAAAACTAAATTAATGTGCAAACTTGGACTTAAATATAAAATGTGACAATTGTTTGAAAGAAATCATAATTTGCATGTTAATAAAGAAATAATTGAATAATTAAAGGTCATAAAATATGAAACATAAACGAAGGCAAACCAAAAGGTTGGGTGGGCATTCTAAAATCCCATACATAGTCTTCGAACCCATTCTCTAATGATAGCTTTTGGGGAACCTTTATGGAATCTAGTTATTGCATAAGTGTGTCCCAGCTTTTATCCGAGTGGCGACTCTATCTTCAATTAGGCTTTGAGACCTATTTTGTATTTCTTAGTTGGCTTTGATCTCAAACAATGTCGTGGTTGTCAAACATTTAGGTGCATGCTAAACTCCGCTGCCTATAGTGGCGACTCCACTAAGGATAAAGAAACTGATTTTAGTGTTTTGTGTTTTATCATTTTAATTATTTTCGTATTTCTTTTGCATCTTTTGCATTCATGACACATTTCACATAATGACACTTAGTCTTTAAATAACCTAATGATAGTCATTGCTTTGTTGCCTGCTTTTCATTCAAACTTGGTGGTGGAGTATTTGATTATTATCACTTATAGCATGTACTCATCCACGTCATATAAACCCTTAAGTGGGGAGACATAATAGAGGTATATCATTATGGAAACTAAAGCCTTTTTCACCCGAGACTCAACTCATGTAGTGACTTAGCAACTTCCTTTAGGATATTCCAAAATGCATGTATTTGATGCTATATAGTGGACCTTGGCATAAAATCTTGGCCTATTATAAATGGACTATGTCAAAGTAGGCCTTTCTTGCATCTATGACCCGTTATGATGGACCTTGTTTTTATGCAAAGGCATACTACTTATTTGTTCACTTTGAGAGTTATTTTGCATATGTTGATTTTGTTATCCCATGTTGATAATTAAAACCCATGCCAAAAATCCTAGGATAAGAAACTTACTAGCGAATAAGTGTATGGGAGGAATAAAGGTGGAAGTAATCATGCCTAAATTCATTACTTATTTATTTGTTTATCTGTTTCTATTCATGTTATAAAAATAAAAAATCTTGCATTTCATGCATACATGACATTCATTTTAATTTTCAATAAAAAAAGCTTGTATTTCATGCATACATGACATTCATTACAAATTTCAAAAATGCATTTTTCCTAGCCATAAACCTCTTTTTGTTTGAAAGCAGATTAAAGGAATTTAATCCAACAGAGTCAGAATGGATAAAAGACATGCAAAGGCAAATTGATCAACTGTAGATTGCATTAAAGAAGCATGGGCTCAATCATAACCTTGCCAACTTGGATATGGATTTAAAGGAGGAAGAACCAGTGCCCTCGAAGTATAAATTTCTAAATATGAAAAAATACTCTAGCATTGATGATCCTCATTTACACCTGAAGTAGTATGTCACCTACATGAAGGTCATTGGGTTGTCAAAAGTTTAGATTGTTAAAAAATTTCCAATGTTCTTAGAAGGAGTTGCTATCAATTGGTACTACACACTAGATGCATAGGTCCAACAAGACTGGAAAGAGTTGTGCTCAATCTTCATCAAATAGTATGAGCTAAACTATCAGTTTGAAGTTTCTCTTCACAAGCTACATAATATAATGCAAAGATCTAATGAGTCCTTTGTGAGCTTCTTAAATATGTAGAGAGGGAAGTTGGCTCAGATGAAGTATAGTCTTATGGAATTAGACCAGATGATTATAGTGATAGAAGCCTGCATTCCACTTGTGACTAACAAATTGAAGGACATAGACATAAGGGACTTTAAAGAGTTGTATTGTTTTGAAGTACAAGTTGAAGCTAACTTGAATTTAAACATTCATGAGTAGTTGTTTGTCAGTTGAGACTATAATAATTTAGAACCATGTTTTACTGGAGCATTTTGACTTTAGTGCTAGTGAATGTTTGATTATCTAATTTACATGAGTATGAATTTGTTATAATTATGCATGCAATCTTATGCTTGAATGAGAAAGAGATTTGAAAAAAAAACCCAAAACATGAGAGGGCTAAAATATCATAATTGACTTTTAAACTTTCCTTTAGGCACATTCATCCTCAGTTTTCCTTGAAATGAATTCCTCATATTCATCAAGAAAAAGAAAAAAAAAAGAAAAGAAAAAAAGAAAAATAAAAAAAGAAAATAAAAAAGAAAAAGAGAAAAGAAAAAAAAAGAAAAAAGAAAAAGGAAGGAAATTGAGGGAAAAAAAACATCTTTGTTTATGCCACTAACATTTGAAAAGTCGACTCTGAGCAATCCTTTAAAAGTCCTTATTTTTAAATAAAACTCCCACCAATTGTGAGCTGAAAAATACTTGATCAGAAAACTTACAAAGGGATAACCAATAATAAGTATAATGTGGCATACCTGATTATAATAGAAGAGTAATCATGTGAAGATAGGCATGAACGACATAGTGTTAGCATGTGACGTGTCAGACATGGACTCATCAGTTTTGCAGCAATCAACAACATAAGTGACATCAACGTCCGACGATTAGTAGTAGGAGCAGTTAATAGCTAAAGTGATAATATGAACATTGAGCATAACAAAAGTGATCGACCATAACCATGAATTTGCAACCACCTAGTTAGGTTGAAAACTCCTAAAAAGGGATCGGCCTAGGCAAAAAAGGGAAAATAAAAAAAGAAAAAAAATGAAAGGCCCAGCTAGGTTCGAAAACTCCCAGAAAGGGGGTAGCCCAGGCAAAAGAGGGAATATAAAATGAAATCGGTTGCATTCTCATTCTAAAAAGAGTAGTTCAAGAGATAATGAGATTCTATTTTATGGTGCAAGAGTAAGAGAGTCCATTAAATCTCAACTAAGGGGTAATTTTTGAGATAAGTTGAGCTTCATTATGAGTAACAAAGATGTTTTAACAAATCCTTAAACTAGGGGGCACATAGCATGTCTTTCCTCACCTTGAGGGTCAAGCACAATCGTCTTACACCAGCAAAGCATTTTATGAAGGTGACTAAACATGGGGCATTTATTGTCATTATACTAATTCGACCATGAGAGGGTCTTAATTTCTACTTTGTTTGGATGAATTGGTCTTAATGATAGTCTTCGATAGATTCAGTTGTAAAAGTGGATTCTTTAATATAACAAAGGCCAGTTCCCGAATATCAGCTCCAAACATAAAAGGCATTTGGCTAAGTTATTTAAGATTTCTTATTTTCAATTCATCCGTACATGGAATCACTTTGCAAAAGATATTCATACTTAGGCGTATTAGAATAATGCATGTCTTCTACAAACATTGCACACACCACACAAGCTTATGTTGTCAAATTACTTTTGAGAATTTTCAAAGATCATAGTCATGCATACATCAATATTGAATATTTCATATTTTTTTAAAATGGGCTGGCTCTGATGCATAGGATATAATCTTGCTATGTTGATTTCACTTGACCTTTATGAGGATGCATGACTTATTTTGAATTGATCTTATTTAATTGTCTTTGTTTAATGCCTCAAAGGCTATATGGCATATTTATTTGTCTTTGTTTGATGCACATTTTGTTTGTTGTTTGTTTAGCCTGATGCCCCTGAGGCTACAATAACTTGTTATGATTTTACCTGTCGCCCATAGGACTATATGGCCTTTTGTGATTGCATCTGCTTGACACCTCAAAGGTTATATGGCGCTTTATATTTGATCTTATTTTATGCATATTTTGTTTGTTTATTGATCTTACCTTATGCCCTTGAGGCTTTACGATATTCATTGTTGTTGTTTTGACCTGATGTCTACGTGGCTATATGGCTTTTTCTAATGTTTCTTTATTTGACGCATAACTATATGGTTTCTTTTGTGTTTCTCCATTTGATCCTGCATGGCTATATGGCTTCTTTTATGTTTTCTTGCTTAACGCTTGCGTGGCTATATGGATTTCCCTTATGGTTCCCACCTGATGCCTATATGGCTATATGACTTTCTCTTATATTTTTCACTTGATGCTTGTGTGACTATATGACTTCTTTTGTGTTTTGTCGCCTGACGCTTGCATTGGCTATATGGCTTTTCTTTATGGTTTTCGCCTAATGCCTACGTGGCTATATGGCTTCTCTTGTGTTTTTTTGCCTGACGCCTAAATGGCTATATGGCTTTCCCTTGTGGTTCTCGCCTGATGCCTGTATGGCTATATTGTTATCTTTTGTGTTTCCTGCTTGACGCCTGTGTGGCTATATGGCTTCTCTTATTTTTTTTGTATGAAGCCTATATGGCTATATGTCTTCTCTTATTATTCTATTCTCTTATCCCATATTAGCTTATCAAAGTATCTGGTTGGGTTTAAATGCTCGAAGTGCACTTTTTTTTGAGTGACTGGTCGAGTTTGAATCTTAAAGTTTATATTTTGAATAGTATTTGGTTAGGTTTGAATCCCTAAAGTGCATATTTTTTTGAGTGACTGGTCGGGTTTGAATCCCCAAAGTTCATATTTTGAATAGTGTTTAGTCAGGTTTAAATCCCTGAAGTGCACATTTTTCTGAGTGACTAGTTGGGTTTGAATCCCCGAAGTTCATATTTTGAATAGTGTTTGGTTGGGTTTGAATCCTTAAAGTGCACATTTTTCTAAGTGACTATTTAGGTTGTATTTTTTAAGTTCACAGTGCAAGGAGTAGCTAATTGGGCCAGGAAAGCCCGTGAATCACATTTTAGATAAGTGATATATCAGGCTAGAAAAACTAGAAAATTACATTTAAGATGAGTGGTGTATCGGGCCAAGAAAACCCCTAAATCACATTTCAGATGAGTGACTAATCAGGCTAGGAAAATATGAGGATCACAATCATATTTTTAGATGATTCAATAAATATTAATGAGTGGCTGATCGAGCCAGAATAACTCGAGGAACATGGTTACATTTCAAGTTAAAGAATTCATCTCTCAAGTGAAACTTGAGAGTCAGGTATGTCATTTATTATTTTTACTTATGATGTACATATGATTTTTGAAAAATTCTCATCATGTATATGATTTTTCAAAAAATAAGGGGACAAACTGTAGACACCCGGTTCGATCAGCCCGTAATAGGGGGCAAACTATGGATATTTGATTTGGTTGGCTCATAATAAAGCCTAATAATAAGAATGTGCAAAGCTTGAATGCAAGAGAAAGCCCAAAACCTTCTTAAAAGTGGACTTAAAAGCATAAAACCCTAAAATCCAAGACCAAACCCTTAAAGCGAGCCCAATTCACCTTGGCCCATTAAGCCTAATGCAAGGCTAAACTAGAGAGGCGATGCCTCTTAGAAGAGGCGATTGCCTTTATGGCAGCAGGTCGATAAGGCAATTGTCTCATCACAATAGTGTTGCCTTTGCGGCAACCATTTGCCTCTACATTAAATACAAGGACAATAATGGTGGCCAACTTGGTAGTCCACCTTTAACTAAAACTTAGTCCTTTGCTTGAAGAGAGGATTTTTAGGAGAAGAAGAGAATTAAAAAGTGTGATGATAAGGTAAAGAGTAAGGGGATGGGCTAGGAATGGGATTAAAAAGGAGAAAGAGGAGAGAGAAAAGGGTTGGCAACTATTATCAATTTTAGGAGAAAAAAAGAAGGGAGTTTTTAGGAAGAAAAGAGAGGAGGAGTGCTAGAAAAAGAAGGAAAAAAATTATTAAGGAAGGAAAGAAGGGATTAAGCTTGACAAAATTACTTCTCTTGAAGGAAGAAGGTGAAAAGTCTTACATGCAAGTGGATTTTAACACCCAAATCCAACTTTGAGGGCCAACTATTTTTGGAAAAGCACATATTTCAATAGTGATTTTATTTCTCTTCAATGTTAAAGTCATATATTTATATAATCTCCTACTTACTTTCTTGTTTACTCATTTCTTATGTTCATTGCTTATGTTATGCCATGTTCTTGATATGATATATTAAGGTATTGAACATAGTTTCAAGTTTTAAGTCTTTGCATATATATTGTTTACTTAAGACTAAAGTTTGTTGCTTTTTGTAAGTTTATGTACTTGATGATCGGGTGATGCCTTTTCAAAGGGGCGATTATATACATGATGATTGGGCAATGCCTTTTTAAAGGGGCGACAAAAGGCATTGTCACTTTGCAAGGAGGCGATTGCCTCATAAAGGAGGCGATTACTACTTTGATAAGGTCTCCCACAAAATTGTGCATGATTCACTTATTAATCGGGCGATGTCTCTTCAACTTTTATAAGGCGATCACCTTATGGATAAGGCAATTGCCATTGTGACAAAGCCCTGCATGACTTTGTGTTAATATTTCCTATAAATCATATATGGCATGAGTTCCTATGAATTCCTACACTTTTGTACTTTTGGTTTTCTTTGCATGATTAATTTATTATTTTGCTTAATTTACATTAGGTGTCAAACCTTACTTGTATTGATTTAGCCTATAAATTAACCTTGTGGGTTCTTTTTTATAGGATTTTACATGTTTTGTGAGCTAATATTTTGTTTATCATAGGGAATTGGAGTGATATTGATCATCCAATCTTAGCTTATGACCCTCTTGGCATTTTATTTACTTTTATACGTAGTTTAATACTTGTTTACTTTTAGTTTATTTTAGATTTATCTTCCATTTATTATACTTTTATTTGTACAAAATATTGTAATCCTTAATCCCTTCCCTCATCCGATTTGGATGTACTTTTTGCTATTTATTATTAGTGATAAATGCTAAGATTAAATGCTCAAAACTAAATTAATGTGTAAACCTGGACTTAAATATAAAAGGTGACAATTATTTGAAGGAAATCATAATTCGCATGTTAATAAAGAAATAATTGAATAATTAAAGGTGATAAAATATGAAACACAAACAGAGACCAATTGTAAGGTTGGGTGGGCATTCCAAAAGTCTATACCTAATTTCTAAACTTGTTCTTTAATGACGGCTTTTGAGAACCTCCTTGAAATCCAATTACCGTATAAGTGTGTCTCAGCTTTTATCCAGGTGGCGACTCCATCTTTGATTAGGGTAAAGTCCTATTTTGTATTTCATAGTAGGCTTTGAGTCCACATAGTGCCATGGTCGCCAAAGACTTGGGTGTGCACTAAACCCCGTTGCCTACAGTAAACTACGACTGAAGTAAGGCTGCTATGGTGATAGAAAGCCAATCTTAATAATAGGTTACGACTGAAGCAAGGTTGCCATGGTGAGCTCAATAGTAAGCTATGACTGAAGCAAGGCTGCTATGGTAACAGAAAGTCAAGCTCAACAGTAAGCTACGACTAAAGCTCTGTTTTTATGATGATGGCCCAACAAACATATTTTTGAAATTAAAAAAAGAGACATTGGAGACATAATGTGCATAGTAGGCTGTTACTGAAATAAGGTTGCCATGGTAACAAAAAACTTATCCTAACAGTAGGCTGCGATTGAAGACTTGCTTCCATGGTGACAACAAATATCCAACGGTCATATCTTTGAATTTTTTGAAAAAAAGAGATGTTAGAGACATAATGAATGACTCCAACAACTATATTTTTAAAGCTTTATATATATATGATCTAGAGTTGTGATAACAAGATTACACATTACATTACTCTTTGATTATAAAAAACTCTCTAAGCATTCATTAAGCTTCATTTTTATCAATATTAATTGTATTGATGAACTCTTGTGAGAGTTGGTTGTGTAATAAAAATAGGACTTTATCTTCATTCAATTATTGGGATAGATTAAAGTGAGTTATATTTCTTGTGGAATTGGTTTAAATATTTAGCCATTAAAACACTTGGTAATTGGTTTAAGAGTGAGTCTAAAAACTCTTATTTGTTTGGTTGAAGAGTTAGCCTTAAAAATTTTGTTTGTATAAGGTTAAAGAGTGAGCCTCAAACTCTTATAATCTCAATCTTGTAAATAAAGTTGTGTGTATTGAAAATTCTAATTTGGGAATAAGTTAAGTAGAGACGAAAAATTATTGAAAATCCAAACTGTTTTAATTCTTATGCTCATTGTTTTTCCTACTTTATTCTCTTTCAATTCTTGTTCATTCCTTAAATTCGTTTAATTTTTTCTAAAAATTTTCATTAGTCTTATTCATTCCCTATAAGGCACTTTCACTTTTGTTTCTTGAAATTTTATTCATAAAGAAATGTATAATATTTATATATTAAATTTAATACACTCAAGATTTTTTTTTAACTTGACAAGTTTTTTTTATCTTTATTTTACAAACTGATAATTTTAATATCTCAATTTGATAAAATACAATTCATAAATATATTTCAATTTATAAAAAATATTATTTAAATACATTAAATGATATTTAAATAATATTAAAAAGTATAAATAATTATTATTTTTAATAAATTAATGTGTTTATTTCTTTAATTTATAAATTTTAAAAAATAAACTAACAACAAATATTAAATTTGAGAAGTTGCACGTGTTAACATGTCTTATTATTATAAGCTATAACAATGTCATCTAAAAGTTTTATTTGAGAATCCATATTCTTTCGCTTAAGTGGCTAGAAGTTTGATGGATATTAAGTGAGTTTTACCCACCTTATAGAGTTTCACTTGGCCTTTACTTCCAAATAATTAGAACTCATATAACTGTCAAATATTGAAACATTAAAAGCATATATATATATATATATATATTACTAAAATTTTCTACAAAATATAGAGGTGTAGACGAGTCACATTTTAATTAGTTTAAACTTAGTTCATTTAAAATCAAACTGAATTTAAGGCGAATTTATTATATCACTTAATATTTATGAGTTGTTCATAAATTTAAATGAGACTAAATTAATCTAAATTTTTTTTAAGAAATATAGAGTATAAATTAAACTTATGAAGTAAATTATTTACTAAATAGTTGTAATATAATTAATAAAAATTATGATTTTATTTTAATAATATATTTGAAAATATTTTTATATTTATTATTTATTATAAATAAAATTTTTTATATTATATATTATATATCAAATAATTAAAACATTAAATTTATAAATTAATTTGAGAGTTTTTACTTGAATTGTATATGAATTTTATGAGTTAAATTTTATGCAATTTAAATTCAGTTAGTTGATTAGCTGAACTCTAAAATACAAATTTGAATAAATTTGTATCTAATTGAGCTTCGAATATATAGTCAACAATTAGTTTTAACTATTTTCTCCTTCTCTCCATTTTCTCTTCTCTACGCAGAAGTTTCTTCCAATAAAGGTGTTGCTAGCCTTTTTGGCCAATAACTAACCTTCTTTTTCTTTGCTTTCTTTTATAGTAGTTATGTTTTTAGATCCTCCAGGCTTAATCTTTTTTGTTGAGGATGTATTGTTCTCTTTTTGCTTGGATGAAATTTGGATTTCTTCTAATATTATGAGTATCTTCTCATAGCTCAGTATCAAACCTTTGATGATTTTCATATTGTGCCTATAAAATTTATTTTTGAAAATTAATGGAGTTTTAATATGAATATAGTGATGTTTAAGAAAATTCAGCTGATTTAATTACTTTGGATAGAATTCATTTTTCATCTACCTTCATCAATTCAATCAACAATTAGATATGACATTACTTTTATTCAGATTGTCATTCTTATAATTTGCAAATATGCCCAAGAATGCAACTGGAACTTAAAATTTTCTCACTGTGTGGAAGGATTGGAGGGCAACTTTCTGTGTGTGGGGAAGTAATGTTCTCTACGTAAGAAAGAACTATGCGATGATGAAATGTATTTTATTTAGAAGTATCTATGTTGCAATTGTTAGGATTTACTATTTTTTTTTTTTATGTTTTGAACTTATTTGTAATAAGTTCGTCACGGACTTATGGCTTTTCTATTTTAATGAAATTTTACGATTTGGCAAAAAAAGAAAAAGAAAAAGTTAGTTTCATTTAATTTTGCGGCAGGACTGGAACTAAAATTTTTATTGTGTATTTTTCTTTTCAAATAATAAAATTTTACTCAATATCACACTCTCTTTTTATATATATATATATATATATATATATATATATATATATGGTTTAACAGTTATCTATCTAATATCTAAATATCAAATCAACTATTGTATTATCCAATTTCTTATTGATGGCACTATCGAGTGAAAAAGTTGTTGTCCACAAGAATTTTCCTTAAGGTTCCAATCAACTTGGGACCCAAAAAAACCGTGAGAGGACTGCCACGTAAAATTGTTGGTGTATTAAACAGAATAAACTTGGGACGACAAGAGCCACTTAGGTGTGGACAGGTAAAAATTGTGTTAGTTTATCTTTTATCAAGGTTGCATGGCCACTAAAATGCACTTGTCTACTTCATTATTTTGAAATATTTTTGTAATTTTATTTGTAGACACGAAGAAATTCATTTTGAATTGTGGTAGCATACTTTCTCATGTACATAACAAAAGAAGTAGATATAATAATAATAATAATAATAAAATAAAAATGATATTAAGTATTGTTAATTTTTTTCAACAATTACAATTATCAATATGTTAGCGTAGATACCCGGTTTAATTAGTCCGTGATAAGGGGCGAACTGAAAATACTTGGTTTAGTTGGCCGTAATAGAGTCCTATGACAAGAAACATAAAACTTGAATGTAAGAAGGAAACCCTAAAATTTTCTCCAAACTGAGCTCGAAGGCTATAAACCCATGACCAAGCCTAAAATTCTTCAAAAATTAGTCCAAATCGTCTAGACCTATTAGGCCTAGTACAGGGCAGGTCAGAAAGGTGAACGCCTCTGTGAAGAGGCGATCGCCTCTATGGTAGCTGCTGAAGAGGTGATCGCCTCATCGTAGAGGCGCTGCCTCTACAGTAACCATTTGCTTCTACATTAAATGTAAAGATGGTCATGCAGCCAACTTGGTGGGCCCACCTTCATTGCAACTTAACCTTTGGTTTGAAAAGATAGTATTGGGGGAAGAAAGGGGCTAGGAAATGTAATGATGGAGTAGTAGTAGGGGTATGGGCTAAGGAGTGTGAATAAAAGGAGGAAAAAAAGAGAGAGAAGGGGACCTTTTGGCATTTTGGAAAAAAAAAACTCAATAAAAAGAAAAAGTTGCAGAGGAGAAATAAAGTTTTGAGGAGGAATAGGAAAGGAAAAAAAAAACACTCATGAGAAAACAAGCTTAGAGGTTGATTTCTTTTGAAGGGGAAAGGTAAAAAACTTGCATTCAAGGAGAAGATCAATATTCCAAAACAATTATGAGGGCCAAATATATTTGAAAGCTCACTTTTCAGTAAACATCTTATCCCTCTTCAAGTTTACATGACTCATTTCTTACTTGTTTATATGTAATTTCTAGTCTCCTTATTTACTAGCTTCTATATTCTTTCCTTTGCATTTATTATTTATAATATGCATTACTTCTCATATGATTCACTGAGCTCTAAGTGAAATTGCTCATTCAGCTAGCTTTTAATAATAGATCTTTACTTGAATTGAAATATTTGCAATTTTAAGAGTCATTTGAGACTGCTTATCAGGCGATCGCCTCTCCCATCATCATAAGGCCATCAGAGGCGATTGCCACTTTTACAGGGCCTCATACGACCTTGTCTCAAATTCTTGTAAGTTATGAAGAGCTTCCATGTGTGTATAGGTTTTAGCATGTTTTAATCTATCTTGTATAAGTGCCCTACTATATTGTTAAATTAAAGTTTAGAACTTATATTTTTATGGTTTCGATTCCTTTGTTTACTAAATTGATCCATGAATGGACTTTTGTGAATGATCTTTATGTGTCCTGAGGAACTAACATTTTACCTGTTATAGGGATCCATTGGTGATTTGTGATTATTAATTGTTCATCCTATTAATTAATTCTTGAGAGGTTTTATTTGATTTGAGTAGTTTACTTTTGGTTTATTTTCTGTTTATTATACCATTATTTGAGCACGAAGCATTGTAATCCTTAATTCCTTTCCCCTTCGATTTGGAATGTATAGTTGTAAATTATATCTTTTTTTGTTTATTTATGGTGAATGCTGGGACCAGTTATATGAATTTGATTAATATGCAAACATGAGCTTAATTATAAAATGCAACAATTGTTTAAAGGACATTACAATTCACTTGATAATAAAGAAATAATTGAATAATTAAGGGTAATAAACTAAAAAATGCAAACGGAGGCCAACCGCAAGGTTAGGTTGGCATTCAAACTCCCATACCTAGTTTTTGAACCCGTTCTCTAATGACAGCTCTTGGAAACCTTCATGGAATCTAGTTATTGCATAAGTGTGTCCCAGCTTTCATCCGGGTAGCGACTCCATCTCCAAGTAGGCTTTAAGACTTATGTTGTATTTCTTAGTGGGCCTTGAGCCCATATAGTGCAGTGGTCGTGAAACACTTGGGCGCGCACGTTAAACCTTGCTGCCTACAATGGGGACTCCATTGGGGCTAGAGAAACTAATTCCAAATGTTTTGTAATTTATCATCTTTAATTATTCTTTGATTTCTTTTGCATTTCTACTGCATTCACTACACTCTTTGCACACAATGAGCACTTTAATCCCATTTTAACACGACAATAGTCAGTATTTTAGTACCTACTTTACCTGGTGGTGGAATATCTGATTATTGTCACTCACAACATCTACTATTCACGATGCATGGACCCTTGGGTGGGGAGACGTACATGGATGTATATCATTGTAGGAGTCGAAGCCTTTTACTACCTTAGGACTCAAGCCCATGTAGTGGCCTAGCAACTTTCCACAAGAATTTCCCAATTGTATGCGTTTTTATACCTTTAATAGACCTTAAAAAAAACCCAAGCATGTTACAAATGGACCTTGTCAAGATGGGCCTTTCACGTCTATTCTTAGCCCATTTCAAAATGAGTATTGTCAAAACGAGCCTATCATGCCCATGTTGGCTCATTAAAATGGATCTTGGAAAGATAAAGCCCTGATATCATTCTCGGCCCATTAAAGTGGACTTTGGATTTATTTAGAGGATACATTACTTGTTTGTACCATTCTGAGAGTTATCTTGCATACATTGGTTTTACTATCCCTTGTTGATAATTAAAACCCATGCCAAAAATCCTAGGACAAGATACTCACCATTGAACACGTGTGTAGGATAAATAAGGGCGAAGGTCATCATCTCTGAAGTTTCGCATTTTTATGTTGTGTATATATTAAATGTGCTTATCTGTTTTCTTATTTTTCCCTAAATAATAAAACGAACCTGCATATCATATAGAAATGTCATGCATCATTCTAATATGTGGTCTTGTAGTAGTGTAAATACTTCAACCTCATCCAAGTAGGTTCGATCCAGTTCTGGTCGACTAGTCAGAAGTTCAGAAATAAAAATGGTAGGAGGTTTAATCCTAAGGCTTTTAAGGCACAGTTGAAAGAGGAGGTGTTAGCTGAGACCCAATCTATGATATAGGAGATGATGGGAGAAATAACTAAGTTAATCAAAGAAAATCAGCCGACACATCCAACGAATCTAATTGACCTTGATGATGAAATCCTAATAAGAGAAAAGGAAGGGGATGATGTGACAGTATTGGATGATCCACCAAACTGGAGGAATGTAAATCCGACTGAGGACATGGAACAGACTGAGTGGGCCAAGAGTAGTACCAAGGCTATGAGACATATGCAGATGATGATGAAGGAGAAAGGCATGGATGCTCTGTTGGACTACACTGATTTGAATCTGGATAGGGAGGATGATCTGCTACTTAGGAAATTCAAATTCCTCGACATGAAAAAATATTTCGGAACTGAAGACCCCTATTTGCATTTAAAACAATATGTGACTTATATGAAAGCCACTAAATTAATTAAGGCTCAGATAATTAAGCAGTTCCCTATGTCATAGGAAGGCGCACCAATCCACTGGTACTATGCTTTAGAGCCCCACATTCAGTTTGATTGGAAAGAACTATGTATTGCATTTGTGAAACATTATGGCCTCAATGTTCAATTGGAGGTATGTTTGAGGGATTTATAAAACACCAAACAAATGTTTAATGAATCCTTCATTGATTATTTAACTCGTTGGAGAGGAAAATGATCTCAAATGAGGTATAGGCTTGTTGAGTTAGACTAATTAGTTATGGCAGCAGAAGGGTGTGTTCTAGCACTATTTGAGAAGCTACAGGATTTGGGAACTCAAAATTTTAAAGAGCTATACAAATTTAGGGTTTAGGAGGAATCAGACTTGGCCTAAGAGGAAAGGTTCTTTGGAGGGAGATTTGGGGGCAAAGAAGGAGCTGGTTCAAGTAGCAATGTCCAGATTAATACCATTAGGCCACCAAGCAGTAGTCTGTAGATTAACGCTGTTAAGCAACCCTGAAGATTCTCCAATTTGGGGCAACCTTTATCCAAAGTTCTCGAGAAGCTAATTGAGAAAAATTTATTACAACCTCTTCCTTCGCAACAACTTTTACCTAGTGCCAACCCGAAACTTTTCTACAAATTTCACCAAACCATTGGGCATGACACTGACAGTTATGCCCGATTAAAACATAAAATCCAAGATCTGATCAATGTAGGCAAGATCACCAACCCTAAAATAAAAAAGCCAAACATCCAAAATAACCCTCTACCTAATTATCAAAACGTGCCACCACCTAACCCCCACCCATTTTAATGATTAACACCGGCCTAACAAAAGAGCAAGTTTTGAATTGAACTCTTTTATTGACACTATTCCTAATCCATCAAAGCCCGAACTCAAACCAAAAGACTCAAACTAAAACAAATGATCCATTAAGTTCTTTATGCATACATTGGATATCTGGAGCTTCGATGATGAAGATGAAGTAAAAGTTGATTTATGGGATGATGAGTAAGGTAGATAAGTCCAATATATGAAAATGGTCAAGGAGAAAAAGCAAGAAGTTGAGACCACTGAGCCTGAATCAGTAGAAGTAGAGGAGACAGTGAAAGGGAAAGAAGTGATAAAAGACCAAGGAACTGTCACCAGTGTGTGGGAGTTACTCATGCATTCTAGGGACTACTTGGAAGCATTAGTTTTGGCACTAAATTAGAAAAAGATCTCCATAAGCTGTACTCCCAACCAGATGATCAACTCCTTGACAGAAATTCCCTAAGGCACCATAATGTTTTATGATAATGATTTACCTTTGAAAGGGAGAGATCACTACAAAGCCTTATTCATCAAGGATGAAGTTAAAGGGAAGATGACTTACAATGTGATGGTAGACATTGATTCCGCCATTAATGTGTGCTCATTGAAGATTCTACCAAAGCTAGGATTAACTGTGGTAGATTTAAAACCTGTTGAGGTAGTCATCAAGGCTTATGATGATATAAAAAGGCATGTTAAGGGGACATTTAAAGCATTGGTCAGGACAGGACCAATTGAGACTTGAGTCAACTTACACATAATTGATATTCCTATAACCTTTGCTATTCTATTAGAAAGGCCATGGTTTCATTCGTTGGGTGGCGTCCCCTCTATTGTCCATTAGAAAATTAAGTTTCTGTATGAGGGCAAGGTTATTACCTTATTCGCTGAGATTGAAGTTGCTATAGCTGCCCTCATACTAGCACCCAAAGAAATCCTTATAAGTTTGAGTTTTAAGGTCTATGTGATTTATAAGATGAAATGGACAAGAGGGTTCTTAACATGATGTGCACCATGAAGTTTATGCCCAGTATGGGATTGGGAAAGGACCAAAGCGGGCCTTCAAGATTTATTGAGCTTAAAGTACCCATTTTGAAGCACGGGGTAGGATTTGAAGGAGCTGATGATCATGAAGAGGAAATTGATTTCTAGAATCAGCTCGAGAAAGAAGAGGAAGATAATATTGTTGAAAGAAAGGGCTTATGGGAAACCTTTGTGAGAGAAGGCACTGGATACCCGTACGATGGAACTCCATAACCTTTTTTGATGGCCGGGGAAGTTATTCCAAGGTTTGAGATCTTTGTCGAGTTTGTGAATGAAATGAAAAAAATTGTTATTGAGGAAGTCCCTATGGAAGAGTTAGTACCAGCTGAGCAGGAATTTGAAGAGAACACACTCGCTTTTGCAGTGAAGGATGCCGATGATTAAGACAAGGAACTAGATTTTGAAGCCTATGTCCTCAACTCTATCATGGATGTCTTTTATGATGATTTTGATGTTTCTCTTGCTTCTTTGTTTGAAACTGATAATTTATTCTTTTCAAAAGTGAATGCAATGAAGTCTAAGTTTGCTTATTTGTGTGATGTATTTCTTAATGGTTATTCTGTTTGTGATGATCATTTCATGCATTTGTTTTACATTAATTCCATGCAATCTAAATCATTTAATTTAGGTACAAATGATAACCCTAAAAATATATTGCTTGCTTCTAAACTAACTCATGATAAGAGAGAAAAAATAAAAAAATAAAAAAATATTAATAAAAAGATAGAAAGTATTTGCTTATGGCTATAAAGATATGCTGGGGATCGACAAGTAAATCTCTGAACATAAGATCCTTATATATCCTTATATATCTCCAATCAACTAGAAGAAGAGGAGAATAAGGCTAGAATAGGTGCTTCTGGTCAAAGAGGAGGTTGAAAAACAGCTAAGGATGAAGTTTCTGGATGTGGTAGAGGATACCCAATGGTTGGCCAACATAGTTCCGGTCCCTCAAAAGGATGGGAGGGTTAGGATGTGTGTGGACTATAGAGGTCTGAATAAAGCTTTCTTGAAGGATGATTTCCCATTACCTCACATCGACACATTGGTCGATAGCGCAACTTCCAATGCAATATACTCTTTCATGGATGGGTTCTAAGGGTTATGATGGTAATAATAGACAAGCTGAAGACGTCATTCATCACCAAGTAGGGGATCTATTATTATCGAGTAATGCCATTTGGATTAAAAAATGTAGGAGCTTTATATCAGAGGATGGCGACTGCTCTATTGCATGCATGATTCATAGAGAAATAGAAGTGTACGAGGATGATATGATGGTGAAGTCTGCAACCAGAGAGGGGCACTTTGAGGCTTTTGATAAGTTCCTGGCAAGAGAAAAAAAGTACAATCTCAAATTAAATATGAAGAAGTGTGTTTTTGGGGTGACGTTTTGTAAGCTGCTAGGACATATTGTCAGTCAGAAAGGATAGAAGTGGACCTGGATAAGGTTCAGGCAATTAGGGAAATGCCCACTCCAAAGAATGAAAAAAAAGTCAGAGGGTTCATGGGATGATTGCAGTATATTAACAAGTTTATAGCTAAATTGACCACTGTGTGAAAGCCAATCTTTAAACTTTTAAAGAAAAATAAGCCTGTAATATGGAATGACAAATGTCAACAAGCTTTCAAACCTATTAAGGCTTACCTAACGAATCCTCCAGTTTTATAGCCACTGAAGTCGAGCAAGCCATTAGTCTTATATTTGGCAATTAAAAAGGATGTAATAGAGGCAATGTTAGCTCAAGAGAATGAAGAAAAGATCAAACATGCGGTGTATTACTTGAGTAAGAAGCTCCTTTTGTATGAAACCAACTACAACTTGGTAGAGAAAATGTGTTTGGTTATAATTTGAGCGATAAAAAAGCTCAGGCACTACTTTCAGTCCGACAAGGTGTAGGCGGTATCCATACATGATCCCCTTAAGTATCTTCAACAAACTCCCTCACTCATAGGAATGTTAGCTAGATGGTTTATGCTGCTCACTGAATTTGACATTGATTATATGGCAAAAAAGATGGGAAAGGGAAGGGCAGTAGCAGACTTTTTAGCTTAAAACCTAGTAGTCGATGAGCAAGAATGGGAGTTAGAATTTCCTAATGAACACTTGGGGGCCATAGAGGTACAATGATGGAAAATGTACTTTGATGGGGCCGTCAATAACAAAGGGGTTAGTATTGGTATAATACTAGTCACACTTGAATTCGAAGTAATAAATAATTAAGCAAAGTATGAGGCTTTTATTTTCAGTTTAGAAGCATTATGTAGTGTGGGGGCAAAAGATGTTATCGTGTACGGAGATTCAATGTTGGTGGTAAAACAAGCTTTTAATAAGTGGGAAGTAAAAGAAGATAGACTGCATCCATATAGGGATTATTTAGTTATTATTTCACTATTGTTTGCCTAGTGTAAATTTATTCATCTCCCTAGAGAAGAAAATCATATAGTTGATGCTTTGGCTACTCTGGCTTCTATATGGGAAAGTGTAAAATAAACAAAGGTCAGGCCCTTAGTATTAACAAAGTCTCTAATCCCTTGCTATGAAGAAATAAGGGTGATGCTGATGGATACCATTGAGAAGCTTTGATTTCATGATTTGTAGCAATATTTGGAAATAGGACAGTTCTTTGAAGATGCTGATAAGAAAGAAAGGTTGTCTTTATGAATGCTCTCTCGATAGTTCATTAGCCACACTAGAATTCTGTACAAAAGAATGCCTATGAGTGTTCACTTAAGATGCATTGATAAAGAAGAAGCCCAAAAACTTATGGAAATAATCCATGAAGGGGTGTGTGAGCCATATATGAATGGGACAGTTCTAGTGAAGAAAATAGATTGTTAAGGTTATTTTTAGATTTCCATGGAAGCAAATTGCATCAAATTTGTAAAGAAATGCCACAATTGTTAAGCTTATGGAGATGTAAGCCATCTGCCATCTATGGAGCTCTAGGGAATGACTTCTCCTTGGCCATTTATAGTTTCAGGAATCAATATTATAGGAGAAATAAGGCCAAGGGCATCAAACGGTCATTGATACATTATTGTGACAATTGATTATTTCTCCAAATGGGTCGAGGCTAAGTCCTATACTATGGTTGGCTCGAAGCAGATGTCAAAGTTTATTAAGAAGAATATAATCTACAGATATGGGTTACCGCATCACCTTGTTACTGATAATGGTGTTCAATTTCGGGTAGAGATGACTGCATTGTTAAGAGACTACAAGATCGAACACTATAGGTCATCTCTGTATAGACCACAAGCAAATGGGGCTGTGGAAGCTGCAAATAAGAATATAAAGAGAATCCTGACTAAGATGATGAAAAATTATCGAGATTGGGTGGATTACTTGTGGTTTGCATTATGGGGGTACCAAACTATTGCTAGAACATCAATAGGAGCCACTCCATATTCCTTGGTGTATGGATGCAAAGCCATGTTACCAATAAAGGTTGAGGTTTGGTTGCTAAGTGTTTTCTTAGAATCCAAGATCCCTGAGTACCAATGGTTCGAAAGTCGATTGGCGCAGCTGACACTATTTGATGAAAAAAGGATGAAGGCCATCTATCATTCTCAGCTGTATCAGAAAAGGACAGCCCGAGCTTATAATAAGAAGATCAAGCCAGGCAAGGTAAAAAAAGAAGATTTAGTCATGAAGCTTATGAAGCCGATTATGACTAATCTAGGAGGGAAATTCAAGTTGAATTGAGAAGGTCAGTATGTGGTGAAAAAATTATTCTCTAAGGGTGCAACTATCCTATCCGACATTGAAAGAAATGAATTTTGAGAGCCCATTAACTTGGATAAGCTTAAGAAGTACTTTCTGTAAAAGTCTCACTACAGAGAAAACCTCGAAAAGAGGTTGTCTAGGCAAAAGTTAGAGATAAAAAATGAAAAAATAAAAGAGTCTTACTGGATTGAAAACCCCGAAAGAGGTGGTCCAAGCAAAAGTTAAGGATATATAAAAGAGGAGAGAGAGATGGAAATGGTTATTTGGAAAACTTGTAAGGGCAAGCCAACTAATGATGTAAGTTATGTCAGAAGTAAAATGTATATTCATATTGTGCTTAAAGTTAAATGAAACAGATTGCTCTAATTACTGTTAAACATTGCGTTAAGTATCTATTATAAACTATTTAACTGAAAAAGGAAACTCTATCTAACAAAAAGAGAAACGATGACTTAATTCATGAACTAATTTTGCTTTCTCCTCTTTTATTAAATATCCTGACTTGATGCTTGTAATTCTCTTATTCTTTTATTTGTAATAAACTCATCTCTTTCTACATGTTGTAATTGAATCCATGCCTTATAATGATCATCGGTGGTTGGATCCTCATTGTAGTCTATATTCCTTTAGATGATTCTCTAAGGCCAGGTAGCCACTAGGTTATCCAAGAAGTTCTAGGTGAGTAGTCTTGGCTCGAACTCATGCATTAAGTAGTCTTGGCTCGAACTCATGCACTAACTCCACTATTAGTTGTTTTTGTCCATATTGGCGGCAGAGACGGGCAAGATTATACAAGGTGGCAAAATGAAGGCCAACAACCAGAACACAGTAAGTGTAAGACCGAACTGTCACGTGTTGTAACCTCCACCATGGGCACATCTATCATATCAGAGTATCGGGGAATATGGATAGCCAGTCTTGAATGTTCTCTAGTATGGGATACAGTTTTATGGTTTGGTAATGCTTGGCTTTATACAATGCTATATCTTGGAGAGGCTTGATTAATCTCAACTTTTCATGAAACCACATATGTAGGAGTGATAGGTAAATAAAATGCCAGTAAATTAGAAAACAGAAGTTTAAAAATAAGAAGATTACCTCTAGTAAGAATGGACTCCTGAAAAATCACTTGGTCTCCACAAAACTGTCCAGTCCAATTATGGTTTCCACTAGGATGAGGAGGAATAGATTGAGTCTTGCTTCCACTTATTCCAGAATGTGTATGAGTTTTGAATCACAGTTTCTAGATGGTGAGATAAGCAGGAATTGGGCTTACAATTAGAGAGCCATCATTTGGGGCCAATAAGCTTCTCTCTTATCTATGTCTAAGATCGCTTTAAGGAAGGGTTCTAATATAATCTCTAAGCCAAGAAGGTAGCGAGATGAAGACTAGGGTGGAAGGTTGAACAACTAGGCCATATAATATTGAACAAAATATGAGTCTAAGGTTCCAAGAGTAGGGATTGTGAGCTAGCATGAAGAATCCATTTGACAACTTAGGAGGGCTTCAAACTCTTTTGGTAGGGGGCATAGCTCAATTGTATTGAATCAAAAAATTTATTTTTAGGGATCCCAGAATTGAGCCATTGCATGAAGAACATATCTTTTAGCGTGGAGCGATTTGAAGACGGACAAGTGAAACGACTCTAATTTGGCCTATAATGTGTTGTTTAAGCTTTTTAGTATCGGTTGTAGCAATTTAAGGCTTTTTTTGATCATAATTCAAGCTTTTAGGGATATATAGTGAGAGAGAATGGAGGTTTAGGGCGAATATAGCTGGAATTGGGACTGGAGGTGAAGGATTGAAAGTTAAAAAAAAAAGAAAATTGACTTGACAATGAGGCGATCGCCTCATAGAAGAGGTGTCGCCTCAGTATGAAAAGGTGATTGCCTCTTCAGCAGGAGGTCATGAGGCGATCACCTCTTTAGTAGAAAGTTGTTGCCTCTTCAATGATAATCAATGAGCTTTTGCCGGATCATGACTATCTCATATTATAAATTTGAAGTGCAGTACTAAAAAGGGGGGAACATCTTTGCATTTGACTAATAAAGAATTAAATATGCAAATGTTAGAAGTAAATAAATGAAAAATAATGGCAGTCAGAAGGGGAAATTTCATAGATCCTAGTCTATCAAGAGTCTGACTCAGTCCGCTCAGGGTCATCCCCTCCTCTAGTGCCACAATTGCCACCGTCCTCATCATCGTTGCCATCCTCATTGACCTGAAGAAGTTCAATCTATCGCTTGAGAGTTGTAATCCTTGCTTAGCTGGCCTCATCATGATCCTGTTCAAAAGATCACAGGTTAGTAAATCATATAAGCATGTATACATAAAGATGTAGGAAAGATTGCTACCCTCTACTGCTAAGTGATGTCTAGCATATAATCCCTCTGAGCCTCGATCATCTTATACATGTATAGGCCTTATTCTAGAGGAATTTGTGTTATTAAGAGAATGTTAGAATTGACAAATATGTTGAGAGTGGTTCAGGAAACAGATGAAGATAGATCAACAGCAAACTCACGTGAATGGCATCCCCAGGAGTGCATGCGGGTGTGAGCTCCTCGTCTAAGGTCAATAACTAGTGAGATAGCTCCCCAGGAGGAACCCAGAAATGAGCTATAGAATCAGGGGTGTGAATGAAACTACTAGTGACAAATTATCAACAGGAGGTAGTGGAGGGTCTCATATCCTCAACTGTAGTCGAAGTCCCCTCTCTGCTTGGATCTAAACAGTGTCTTAGGGGCTCTCTTTCTCACACTTGAGGTTTGGCATGGGGTGTAGGTGTAGTCGTTGCAGCCTAAAAACAAAGGAAGATTATGTTGAGACATCATAATTCTAAAGGAAAAGGGGAGTGTCGATCAATCACCTATGAAATGGAAGTAGCAGTCAAGGGAACTGTCTATAAGAGGTGGGCTAGGATGAACTCTGTGTACCAACTCTTGATCTGGACAGTATGGTCCACAACTGGCTCTCCAGTGATAGCCTGATCCAATTTAACCCCCTCAAACTCGTGAGTCCACAGTATGCTTCTCGGAGGAGATTTAGGCACACGCCTCACGTAGGCTCAAATTCAAGATCCGCTCACTAAAATACCAAACTCGATAGCCTGGTCCATAAAGGAGGACCCTCTTTTGAGCTAGCGGTTTGAAGTGAGTCATCTCCACATTCCATCCACCCTCAGACCCCTATAAATCAGCCTGAATTTGCAATAAAGATATCAATAGGTAACTAAGTGAAATTTTCAAAATTACTAACATGTAATGTAGGAGTTATAGGTACCGTATCTTGTGTTAGAGAATTTAGATGCTGCTAGTGAATGTGTACTCGGGCCAAATGCCACTTTAAGAGATGGTTGTTGCCCTACCTGCCAATGGCGGGAAAGTCATCCCCCACTCACATTACACCAACAAGTAGCTCTAGCTTTAAGGCCTAAACTTATGAAGGAAAAGGGATAGCAGATGTCAGTAAGTAGATATTGAAATGACTCAAAAAGAAAGGGAGGTAGAATTTACCAGTATAGCATGCTAGAAGCCACATAATCTCTTGGCCCTATGGACCACCTCATCCATGCTTTGGCAAGATAGGCTAAAGCATAACTCCCTTAGTTAAATGGGGACACCTAATCCAAGTCCTGGAGAGGCAACAGAAACATCAGATCTATCGAGTTGGCGATGTCAGCAAAAAAGGTGGTGTCGAGGAGATAAACCAAAAAGGCACACACCACTTAATCAATCTCGAGGGGAGTGATCATCGCCACAACTCTATCCCAAGTATAAATGCTCTGGATTGAGTCAAGCTTAAGGGTATAAGTCCCTTTCATGTCCAGGACCATACCTAGAAGGCGCTCGATGTAAACAACCTTATCTAGGGTCAGCTGGTGAAGGCTCATGACAAAAGGAACAGGATCTCTGACACTCGTAATCCTGGTAATGGTAGTGAAGGAGATGGGGTCTAGGGTGAGCTACTCGAATGGAAGATGGAAGGTGTGTGTTGTGTCAAACCATCTTTCCATTAACACTTGGAGCAACTGATAGTTCGTCCGACCCTGCTCCAAAGGGAGCGACAATATGAAGAACTCACACCTTGTTTCTTGGATCCGGTCCTTTTGATCGTCAGTCAAGTCATTATAAAAAACCTGGGCTTTGTGAAAGTTTTTGGCACCCTTGAATGTTTGTGCATCATACTATAAAAAAAGAAGGAATGAGAATCAAGGAAATAAAAATAAAATATTGCTCAATTGTGTTTTTTTTTCAAAGCAAAATGACTAAGTGGTTGTAGATAGGTTCGTTCGCCCTGTCATATAGGCGCAACACCTCATGGAAGAGGCTATTGTTAATGCCTCATGGAAGAGGCGATCGCCCCTGTGTAAAAGGCAATCACCCTTGGCCAAGAGGCAATCACTCTTCTTCATAAAGTGATCGCCTCATTGATAAGGTGATCACCTCATCGATAGAGCAATCGGTTTATGAAGGGGTGATCACCTCTGCGCATCAAGGGACAACGAACGATCTTTTAGTTTTTTACCCAAAAATCACATATGCATGATTAGTTAACCTATTTTTCAATTATAAATGATAAATGGACACAAATGTAGTCTAACCCGATGTAATTTGTAGGAAAATAAGAAGAATTTGGGAACTAACCTCTCTAGATGTTGATGAACATATATGGCTCCTCAAGTCTATTAGGAGAGGGATTGTATCTCCATTTGAAAATCCAAGGCTATGGGGGGCATTCACAGATGGTAAAATTCAATCCCATTCAGGTGTGGGTGGTGTCCTTTCATCATCCATTTTTGAAAAAACAAGTGTGCGTGAAGGAAGAAGAAAAAAAAGGAGAAAAGAGAAGGAGAAAAAAGAAAAGAGAAAAAAAAGAAGAAAAAGGGATGCTTTTATAGTAGGAAAGAAAGAAGATTAGGTTAGGTTAAAAAAAATGGTGAAAAATGATGATGGTGAAATGAATGAAATGGTGATAATGACAAAAAAAATTCTCCTCGAGCGCATCTCGAATATTAAGGTTGTTGGGTAACAGTACTTTAGTTGAGTAATTTTCTTTTAATTTGAATGGTGTATTAGCTTAGGAGGATTCACAGATTAAAAGGGCTATTCAAGTTGTATCCTCGAAGCTTGAAGTTAAGAAGGGATGTTCGGGTTGTGTCCCTAAAGCTCAAAGTTGAGAAGGGCTGTTTGGGTTGTATCCCCGAAGCTTAGGTTGAGAAGGGTTGTTCGAGTTGTATCCTTGAAGCTCAAGTTGAGAAGGGTTATATCCCCGAAGCCCATAATTGAGAAAGGGTTGTTTAGGTTGTATCCTCGAAGTCCATATTTTAGTTGAGTGACGATCGGGCCAGGAAAACCCGAGAGTCATATTTCAGTTTAATGATGTATCGGGTCAGGAAAATTCGAGAATCTTCATTTCAGTGGAGTGACAATTGGGCCAGGAAAACCCGAGAGTCTTTATTTTAGTTGAGTATCGCTCGGGCCAGGAAAACCCGAGAACCTTCATTTTAGTGGAGTGACGATTGGGCCAGAAAAATTCAAAAGTTTTTGTTTTGGTTGAGTGATAATTAGGCTAGGAAAACCCGAGAGTCTTCATTTCAATTGAGTGATGATTCGGCCAGTAAAACCTTAGAGTCTTCATTTCAGTTGAGTAATGATCAAGCCAGGAAAATTTCAAGAGTTTTTATTTTGGTTGAGTGACAATCGGGCCTGGAAAACCTGAGAGTCTTTGTTTCAGTTCAGTAACAATCGGGCTAGAAAAACTCGAGATTTTTCATTTCAGATGAGAGATAATTGGGCCAGGAAAACCCGAGGGTCTGTGTTTTAGTTAAGTGATTGAATTGGGCCAGGAAAACTCAAGGATTATCGTTGTCAGGCAAATTATCAAACATTAATGAGTGGCTGATCGGGCCAGGAAAACCTGAGGATCACTGTTATGTTTCTAGATTGAAGAATCCACCTCCTAAGTAAAGCTCGAGTGTCAGGTATGTTGTTTATTAATTTCTTATTTTGTGTATGTGATTTTTTGAAAAATTTTCATTGTATGCATTTGGTTTTTTGAAAAATCAGGGGGTAAACTATAGACACCCAGTTTGATCAGCCCGTGATAGAGGGCGAACTATGAATGCTTGATTTAGTCGACCTGTAATAGAGCCTGATGACGAGAAATGTAAAACTTGAATATAAGAAAGAAACCCTAAAATCTTCTTGAAAATGAGCCCGAGGGCTGGAAACCCATGAACAAGCCTAAAATTCTTCAAAAATTAGTCCAAATTGCCTAGGCCCAGTGCAGGGTAGGCTAGAGAGGCGAACACTTCTGTGAAGAGGTGATCGCCTCTATGACAACTACTGAAGAGGCGATTGCCTCATTGTAGAGGCGTCGCCTCTATTGTAGCCACTTGCTTTTTACATTAAATGCAAAGATGGTCATGGCAGCCAACTTGGTAGGCCCATCTCCTTTGCAATTTAGCCTCTGGTATGAAAAGATAACATTAGGCGAAGAAAGGAGCTAGGAAATGCAATGATGGAGGAGTAATAGTAGGGGTATGGGCTTAGGAGTGTGAATGAAAGGAGGAAAAAAAGAGAGAGAAGGGGACCTTTTGGCATTTTGGAAAGAAAAAAACTCAGTAAAAAAAAAAAAGAGTTCCAAAGGAGACATAGAGTTTTGAGGAGGAAGAGGAAAGAAAAAAAATGCTATTGAGAAAACAAGCTTAGAGGTTGATTTCTCTTGAAGGGGAAAGGGAAAAAACTTGCATTCATGGAGAAAATCAACATTCCAAAATATTTCTGAGGGCCAAACATATTTGAAAGCTCATTTTCAGTAAACATCTTATCCCTTTTCAAGTTTGCATGAATCATTCCTTACTTGTTAAAATGTAATTTCTAGTCTCTTTATTTATTAGCTTTTATATTCTTTCCTTTGCATTTATTATTCATAATATGCAATCCTTCTCATATGATTCACTGAGCTCTAAGTGAAATTGCACATTCAACTAGCTTTTAATAATAGATCTTTACTTGAACTGAAGATTTGCCACTTTGAGGTCGTTTGAGATTGCTCATCAAGTGATTGCCTCACCGTCATAAGGCCATCAGAGGTGATCGCCACTCTGATTAGGCCTTATACGACCTTGTTTCACATTCTTGTAAGTTATGAAGAGCTTCCATGCGTGTATAGGTCTTAGCATGTTTTAATCTATCTTGTTTGAGTGCCCTACTATATTGTTAAATTGAAGTTTAGAACTTATATTTTTATGGTTTCGATTCCTTTGTTTACTAAATTGATCCATGAACTAATCTTATGGACTTTTGTACATGATCTTTATGTGTCATGAGGAATTAACATTTTACCTGTTGTTGGGATCCATTGGTAATTTGTGATCATTAATTGTTCATCCTATTAATTAATTCTTGAGAGGTTTTAGTTGATTTGAGTAGTTTATTTTCCGTTTATTATACCATTATTTAAGCACGAAGTGTTATAATTTCTAATTCTTTTCCCCTTCGATTTGAAATGTATGGTTGTAAATTATATCTTTTTGTTTACTTATGGTGAATGCTGGGACCAGTCACATGAATTTAATTAATGTGTAAACACAGACTTAATTATAAAATGCAATAATCGTTTAAAGGAAATTACAATTTGCTTGATAATAAAGAAATCATTGATTAATTAAGGGTAATAATCTACAAAACGTAAATGGAGACCAACTATAAGGTTGAGTGGGCATTCAAACGACCATACCTACTTTCCGAACTTGTTATCTAATGACGACTCTTGGGAACCTTTGTAGAATCCAGTTGCCGTATAAGTGTGTCTCGATTTTCATTCAGGTGGCGACTTCATATTTGAGTAGGCTTTAAAACCTATGTTGTATTTCCTACTGGGCCTCGAGCCCACATAGTGCCGTGGTTGCCAAACACATGGGTGCACGCTAAACCCCGTCGCCTACAATTAGTATATTAACAAATGAAAGAGGAAACCTATCTAATCCAAGCAGTCCACCATATTTATATACTGATAGTAGGGTTGTAAACGAGCTAAACTGCTAGCGAGCAGATTAATGTTCGACTTGATAAAAAATCATTTGAACTTGTCTATTGAAACTTGTTTAGTAAATGAGCAAAGCTCAAACTATACAAAGTTGGTTGGTGAAGCTCATGAACAAGTTCAAATAGAAGTTCGTGAGTCAACTTGTAATTTTAATATTTAATAATTTAATTTTAGATATATAATATATAAATTTTATTTTAATAAGAAATATATTTAAAATATATTATTAGAATAAAATCATAATTTCTATTAAATATATTATAATTTATTTAGTAAATAATTTTTTTAATATATAATTTATAGTTTACATTTTTAAAATTTTTTTTATATTTGTTTAATATCGCGAATAGTTTATAAACATCAAGTGATATAATGAACTTAGCTCGAACTCGACTTGATCATAAATAAACCAAGTCTGAACTAGTCAAATTTCGACTCAATTACACTCTTGACTGGTGCGACTCTTATAATCCTAAAGCAGCCATGAGTAAATCCAAGAGATTTAAGACGGTGGAAATTTTCATGCCCAAAATTAATCTGTCGCTTGGTCCCTCTTGAGTGGGGTATAATAATTTTTTTTTTTAAAAACAGTCGGCGTTGAAAAAATCCCTAATATCACATATCAAATTTAAAATATTAAAGTCAGGTATGTTCGCTTCAACCCTTAATCCAAGTCTCAACAGTAAAATTTCATTAATTTACAAACAAACCTTAAAATATTCTATAATTTGCTCATTTCCTTTAATTGATGTAAAATTTCATTAATCAGCATACACAATATTGTGTTTTCCCTCTTATTTGTAATCGTCTGTCAAAGTTTTTCAATCCATCTTCAAGCAATCTTCCATGGAAATAAGGAAGAACTAGACCCCAACTGATGCCATCCAAAAGTGTAGAAATCTGTGGGTGAGTAATCTGATATCCTGAAACCTAGTTAATTCCAGGAGCATCTTATACATTTTATCCACACGAGTATGGCAACCTTAGCACTAAAGTTCAACTAATGATCCTGTCATGTGTCATGAATTAAAATTCCATTTCCTTTCAGTTGAAGGTTGATTGAAATTTTGTAATCTAACAAGAGGAGAAAAAAAAAAAAAATCTGCTAATCCATCAAAATCATACATGATGACAAGAAATCGTTTTGATCATAAAATCACAGTCAAACTTAGTAATCATCCATACAATCTTGTGCTTGTGTGGAAGAGATCATCACTCTGCACTCTAGATAACAGCTATCTTCACATATTCCTTTCCCTGCCAGTGTTTCTAGCTTGACATATTGTGAAAGTAACTGAAAATAATTAACAGTTACAAACTTAAAATTTTTCATCCTCAATATGTTTGGGCTACTTCCATTGATGAGCAGATGAAACACAAATGCTGCTCACAAAACATTGTTGCATAACAAACTACCAACACATATTGGTGAAAATAAGTAGTTTTCCTTTTCTGCAGTTTTTGATGACACAGAAAGGAGAGCTCTAAGACAGTTGAAAAAACCCAGTTGGCAGAACGGAAAGCAGTAATGTTTTAGGTCAATGTTGTAATGGGAGTTGCAGAACCATATTCATAAATTATTTTGGAATAACATGAAAAACAAAGCACCTCAAAAATTCCAGTAATACGAGCCTCACATTTTGAAATTCAGCTCAAGAAAGTGGTATGCTCAGTCTGCTAGACTCACTATAGCAGTCCATCCGGTTGCTCTTGCAGAAATCATTACTCTTTATTCTCTTGTGTTCTAGCAATTGCACTTCCCCTGTTGCCAAACTTAACACCATCTGTGTTGTTTACTGAAAAGAACAGCAAAAATGGTGAAAACCTCTTACTAGATCTAAACCTAGCTCAGTACGGCAAAAAGAGGTAGCTTGGCAGGGAAGGAATGGGAAATCGTCCAACCAGTTAAAAAAAAAAAACTCCTATAGATGACAGAAAACCAGCAATTACTATAAAAGGTGTTTGATGCCCATTTGATTGAAAAGTCGAAGTCAGTAATTTGAACAGGCTCAACAACATATATAAAAAAGTGGCTTCTCTATCACACTCGGTTGTGTCTTTCCTTAATTCTGTTTTCCCATTTCATCGATGTCCATTACTTTCAAGAATGTACTAATCAAATCATTTCACGATTGCAACTAGAATGAACAAGACACAGCTTTACCCTTTAAAAACGACATACTGCAAGTACTCCACATCTTAGTAGAAGTCAACTGTATCCCTTCCCAAGGCAATTTAGACAGCGCTGAACCCTAAAATGCCCAAGAAATATTCAATCAAAACAATAAAAACCTTTATTCAGCCAAAACCCAAACCAATAATGTAATTAGAGGGGGGAAAAGCAGAAGATAACAAGAAATAGAGAACAAAAACCTGTGACCATCACAAGTAGGACAAAGGCAAGGATTGATAGCTATAGGATCATATAAAGGCGACCACTTTATAGTAGCATTGCCTTTGCACAACTTGCATATATAAAACCCTTTTCCTCTGCAAACTTCACATGGCAATGCGCTCTTCCTCTATAGAAACCAATAACAAAAACATTGCCAGATCAATGAAAATAATAAAAAGAAAAGAAAGGGTTGTTGTTGTTGTTCAAATTTACCAGTTTGAGGTCAGTCGCGTGGCGCAAAGCACGGATTGCAATAGAGGAAGTGATATTTAGAGCTGCTAGACCGCCCAAGAAAATTGCGGTTCCAGAGACCAAAGTTCGCAGTGGTTTCGGAATCATTTTTTAGGGGGGTTCGTTTCTTTGGGAGTTTTCCTCGAACAGTTTGTGCGCACATAAGATAGATATCCAGAAGTTAGCGACTTAGGTTTTTTGTGAAAAAACACACATTACAAGACAACAACCAATATTAGTTTTTTCCTTCCCACGCGACTAGCCTGAATGGTAAAACGGGTGGACCTCTGAATGTAGTTCCTCGTACTCTCTTTGGCTGTCAATGGAGAAATGATTAAATATCGACCACAAACTTTGCTTTTTCACCACCATATCTATTTATAATATAAATTCTTCCCCCATAGCAATTTTTTTTGTTCAAATAAATTTTTAATTCTAATGGTTTTTCAGTGTATTGATTTTATTTTTCATTTATTTGGTTTAAAATTTTTAATTTTTATTTGATATCTTTTGTTTCTACTTTATTAATTTGTGTTTATTATATAAATTTATATTCCTGTTTTGCACCATCATTTACATCTATAAAGGTAAACTATTTTCATAACAATAATTTCTCTTTGTTAAAATAAGTGGTTCAATTTTAATTGTATCCCATTTTTTTTATTTTTATTTTTTTGGTTTCAATTGGTTATATATTGGGTCCATAAGAAAAAATTTTATATAATATTTTATTTTTTCTTCTTTTTTTTTCTTTTTCTCATTTTTAATTTGTATTTATTTTTATTTTTAATTTTTTTTAGTTTGAATTGGTTATCTATAGGGTCCATAAGAAAAATATTATATAATATATATATTTTTAATTTTTTCTTATTTTTCCTCTTTTTTCTTTTTTCTTTTTATTTTCTCCATATTTTTCCCTCATTCTCTTTTTTTCTTTCCTCTTTTTCTAATTTTAGTTTTTCTTCCTCCCTTTTTTTTTATTTCCTTTTTACATGATAATATTTATAATAATTGACAAGTGCTTCATAATATTTTTAGAAAAGCAATGTGAGACCTGTTAATTTTAAAAAAAAGCACATATTATTAATATTATTATTCATAAATTTAAAATTTATTAAAAATTTAAATGATTAAAAAATACACATGACTTAGTTTTGAAAGAAATTTAAAATTAACATATTCAGATTATAAAACTGAAAATAAGTTTTGATAAATAATTAAAATTTCGAAGAAACAGTTGAGGTAGAAGATAATAGAAAACCTGAAATTTGTAATGAATCCATGTGTGTGTATATGTACCTTTCTTGAATTCTTTCTTGAATTCTTTCTTTAATTAATTAAATATAATTATTTTTTATTAATTAAATATACATTGAAGGCCAAATATTTATTTGATAATTTTTCCAACAATATATACTTAATTTTATTCTAAAAAAATATATATACTTACTTAAATTATCATTTTTTTAATATTTTGAAGTGTATAGGAAAAAAAAAAATGCAAATAGTATACTTGTTGTATACTCTTTTTAAATAATACATGAATAATATACAAATAGTAGACAAATAATATGTTATTTGTATAATATGCGAATAAGAAGACCATTAATGATGCATTATTTGAGAGCAGTTCCTAGCACTATAACATCGTACTTCTCATCTATAACTAAATTTTGTTTTAAGGTCGAGTTAATAATATACTATTGAATATGTGCTCAAGGCCAACTATTTTTTGATAATTTTCTTACGATATATACTTACTCAAAAAAATTATTATATATTTTTAAATATTTTGAAGTGCATAAGTAACAAAAAAATGAATAGTATATTTATCACTCATTTTATACTATAATATAGTTGTTGTTCATTTTTTTAATTTTTTTATGTTAGAATAGTTTGTGATATAATTTCCCTTATTGATTAAAATAAGAGAAATGAAAAGGTTTACGATAATTTATCCACCAAATAAGCTAATTTTTGGTTGGATGAAAATATTATGGTGCAATTTTGGACTACAAAATATAAGTCAAGGATGAACACTAGGATTCAAATTAATTGATATGCATATATCAATTGTTTTTATTTATTTATTTAAATTAATTGATACAATTATTTTTTATTTATTACAAAGGCCAACTATTCTTTTCATAATTTTTCTAACAATATATATTTACTCAAATTATCATTTTTTTTTTATATTTTTGAAGTGTATAAGAAACAAATATGTATGAATAGTATTTTTTTTATTTATTAATTGAACACACGCTCAAGACAAACTATTTTTTTTTGACAATTTTTCTAAACAATATATATTTACTCAAATTATCAGATTTTTTTTAATGTTTTAAGGTGTGTAAAAAATAAAAATATATGAATAGTATATTTGTTATATACTATTTTTAATATATAATTATGTATGAATAGTGTAGACAGCAGAGTTTAGTGCACGCTCAATTATTTAGCGATCTCGACATTGTGTGGGCTCGAGACCCACTAGAAAATACAAAATAGGTCTTAAAGCCTAATCGAAGATGGAGTCACCACTCGGATAAGAGCCAGGACACACTTATACAACAATTGAATTTCATAGAGGTTCTCAAAAGCTGTCATCAGAGAACGAGTTCATAAACTAGGTATGGGCTTTCAAAATGCCCACTCAACCTTACAGTTGGCCTTTGTTTATGTTTCATATTTTATTACCTTTAAGTATTCAATTATTATTTTTTTTATTAACATGCGAATTATGATTTCCTTTAAATAATTGTCACATTTTATATTTAAGTCCAAGTTTGCGCATTAATTCAATTTGGAGCATTTGATCCTAACATTTATAAAAAAATAATTTTTAAAAAAACACTTAAATTAAATGGGGGGAAGGGATTAAGGATTGCAACACTTTGTGCAAATAAAAGTATAATAAACCAAAATTAAACAAGCATTAAACTACGCATAAATGTGAATAAAAGACCAAGAGGGCCATGAGCTAAACTTGGATGATCAAGATCATTTTAAATCCCTGTGACAAACAAAATATTAGCTCTCAAAACATGTAAAATCCTACAAAAGGAACCATCAAGTCAATACAAATCAAGGACGTAAATATTCGAATATTAACCCCAAATAAAATAGTAAAAAATGATTATGTAAAGAAAACTAAAAGTACAAAAGTAAGAGAATTCATAAAAATTTGAATCATGGATAATTTACAAGAAGTATTAAAATAAGGTATGTAAGACCCTGTTAGAGTGGTGAGATCGCCTTAGGTGCAGGTGACTCTCAAAAAGCAATAAACTTTTATTTCAAGCAAGCATCAACTAATGTAAGTGAACAAGACTCACAACTACACTTAAAACCTTAGTAGATCATGTTAAAGACATGGTATAACATAGGCAATGAACATAAGAAAATGAGTAAACAAGCAAGTAAGTAAGAGGTTATGCAAATCTATAATTTTAACATTAAAGAAGAATAAAAATCATTACTGAAATGTGAGCTTTTCCAAGAAGAGTTGACCCTCAGAGTTGGATGTGGATGTTAACTTCACTTGAATGCAAGACCTTCTCTTTTAAGAAAAGTGATCTTTTCAAGCTTAATCCCCTATTTCCTTACTTAAGAATGTTTTTCTTCTCCTTCAAGAGCTTTCCACTTTCTTTTCTTTCTTGAAACTCTTTTTTTTTTCTAAGTTGATAATGGTTTTTTTTCTCTCTCTTCTTCCCCCCTTTTAAACCTATGTCTAGTCCATGCCCCTACTTTCTACCCTCATCATTGCACTTTTTAGCTCTCCCATTTTCCTAAAAATCCTCTCCTCACGCAAAGGAATGAGTTTCATTCAAAGGTAGGCTCACTAAGTTGGCTACCATTGTTGCCCTTATATTTAATGTAAAGGCAAGTGGCTATTGCAGAGGCGGTGCCTCTGTGATAAGGCGATTGCCTCATCGGCCTGCTGCCATAGAGGTGATCACCTCTTTAAAGAGGCATTGCCTTTTTGGCTTAGCTCTACATTAGGCCTAATGGGCCGAGGTGAATTTGGCTCGCTTTATGGGTTTAGGCTTGGATTTTAGGGTTTTAAGCTCTTAAGTCTGCTTTTAAGAAGGTTTCGGGCTTTCTTTTGCATTCAAGCTTTGCATTTTCTAATCATCGAACTTGGTTGTTGATCGATCAAACTGAACATCCACAGTTCGCCCCCTATCATGGGTAGATCGAATCGGGTGTCTATAGTTCGCCCCTATAAAATCAAAATCTCATCAATAAAAATTAATATTTTTTGATTTAATACTAAAGTAGATTAAAAATTTCATCCATTTAAATGCTGAGTTGATTCCGTAGAAATTAGAACTTTCGAGAGGCTCATAGTACAAAAACATTAATTATAATTAATAACCTAAATTTGGGTAGAACATTTCACTTAATATTTGTAACTCATTTCTTTTGTTTATATTCTTTATATATGTATATATATATATATATGACCATCTTTTTCTTATTGTTCTCAGTCCTCTAATGAAACAATTAAAAATAAGATGAACCCATTAATTAAACCATATTCATTACCACTTCTCTTCACCTTCCTCATGTTCACTCATCTTCTCTACACTTTTTATGTCAATGGCGCTCCTGATGCTAGGTATATTGGTGTAAGTCTATATAAGTACCCTTCCCCAATAATTGAAAAATAATCAAAAGTACTACATTCATCATTTAAATAATTTATTAGCTTTAATTTTTTATACATATGCATCAACATTTTAGCAACGAAATGTAGTGGAATGGATTGGTAAATTTTTCCTAGGGATAATCTATTTGTGGCTATAGGAGATGTAATTTGGAGCGATGGTGTAGCTTGTTAAAGGCTAATGTTGATTAAATGTCGTAGTACTAAGACCGGTTCTTACAAACCGACTGTTATTATAGTAATAGTTGATTATGATGGAGGATCAATGCCATTCGCACCTTTTACACCTGGCCCTAAAGATGTTAAGGTCTATCAACAAGTTAAAATAGTTGACACACTAATAATGGAGGGATAAAAGGTGGATTCTATGTATGTCTTATTAGCAAAAGACACTTATGTGGAGAAGATAAGAAGTAGTGATATAATTGACTTATGGCATGTATAATTGGCACATGTAAACTATTATAAGCTAAAGGTCATGATGAGCAAGTCCTTATTAAAAAGGCTACCTAATCTTGATGTGTATATTGATATAATTTGTGCTGGCTGTTAGTATAGAAAGGCACATTAACTTCCATATAAGGAATCATCATTTAGAGCCAAATAACTGCTAGATTGATTCACTCAGACGTGCCTAGGAAAGTAAAGTAGTCATCAATAAATGTAATGCATTACATGGTGACATTTATTGGTGATATATTCAAAGTATGTTTGGGTTTAATTCATGAAAGAAAAATTTAAAACTTTAGTAAAATTCAAAGAATTCAAGATGATGGTCTAAAGTGAAGTCGAGAGCAAAATCCAATGTCTTTATATTGATAACAAGGGTGAATGCATCTTTACTGAGTTCTTAATTTATCTTATCTAATGTAAGATTAAGCGATAACTGACTTGTCCAAACATACCATAACAAAATTATGTTGCTGAGAGGAAGAACAAGCATCTAGTAGAAATATACAGAAGCATGTTTCATGCCAAGAATGTCCTTAAGATATTTTGGGCTGAGTGCATAAGAATGGAAGCTCACAAAATTAATAGACTTCCTCAACCTAATATAGGATTTATATCTTTATTTGAAAATTTATGGAACATGAAACACATACTGAACCACTTTAAAGTATTTGGTTGTGTTTATTATGTACTTATACCTGATTATCTACATAGGAAGTTTGATAGAAAGGAATAAAGTGTATCTTTAAGGGCTATAATGAGAGTGTAAAAGGATAGAGATATTATGATCTTGCAACAAGCAAATGTTATGTCTCATAAAATGTCATATTTAATGAGACATTATCATGGTGGACATTAGAGTATACTGCATTTCCTCACTCCAATGAATTAAAACTATTGCAAGAAAAGTGTGAGGAATAGTCAACAGAAATTCAACAAAGTCAAGAGTCTATCATATAGTCTTAATCTCAAGAAAGACTTTAGTAGATTAGTGTGTATTAAAGGGTAGATGTTGAGGATCAACAAATAATAGAGATGCCATAAGAACAACCTGTAGAATAAGTAACATCACTAATACAATTAAGAAGATCAATTAGGGGTAAAAAAGAAAAATCACAAATATAGCCAATATTGCATTAGTGGAAGAAAAAATTAAAATCTTTTGAGGAGGCATCATAGAAAATTGAATGTAAAAAAGCTATGGAAGAGGATATCAAAGCTCTTAGTGAAAATCAAATGTAAGACTTGGTGCCATAACCTAAAGATGTAAAACTTATTTTATACAAGTGGGTGTACAAGATCAAGACTTGTCCAGATGGTTCAGTTGAGAGATATAAAGCTCATTTAGTAGCAAAAGGATTCTATTAAGGTCATTTTTCAAAACCTTAGCTAAAAACTGACAATGAAAACATAAAAAAGTCTCACCACTTAATAATATTAATAAAGAGAAACACTTTTTGAGCCATTTCAAACTTAACCAAGATATCAAAACCTTAACTAATTATTAATTCAACTTTATCAAGACTAAACCAAACCCTAAACCGACATTCATTTAACCCTAATAATGGTGAAAAGGAAGTTTTGATGATTGAAAGAGGAAGAAAGTTATATGAGTAGTGTCCTTTATGCTAATGAGTAAAACCTTGAAAAAGGGGTATTCTATATTTGTTTCCATATTTTTCAGGTTGGTTTTTATTATGTAAGCCTTAGTTTAACCTTAGAAAATCCTAAGGTAAAAAATCAAACTTCGATCTATCAACCTTTTCGGAGGTCAAATTTCAGTTTGACATTATCTTTTTTTTTATTATAGTATATTTATAGATCTCTTTTGGCAAGAAGTCAATTTTGACCTCCAGTGGTCAATGAAAGTCCTACATGCGTCCTACTTATTATATTTCTCTTAAAATAAAGTACATTTTCCAAAAATGATCTCTAAGTGTAAAATATTTCTTTTTTGGAATATACTATGCCAAATGTTACTTGAAGAATATATGTGTATATCCATTTTACTCTTTAAATATTCATCTTCAATAACTTATTACATCACTTGCCATTTGGTTGTTTGTCCATAAATAGTGATTCCTAGGTTCCCAAAAAGGGACTAATGGGTAATCAACACATGAAAAACTCCATAGTTATGAGATTATCCAAAACAGATGTGAGTAGTTTTTAAGTAAAATTAAGAGAAAATAGAAAATCAAAACAAATCTCTACCATTTCTCTTACTCTTCAAACTCATGTCCAAAAACTCATAAAAAACCATCCATATACTCTTACAAACCCACATAAATTCCAACATAGAATCCATGTAAAAAATAACCTTCAAACAGCCTTTAAAGATCACTCAAGTTTATTTACTTCAATCTTAATCTCTTCATCTAATTTCTTATTTTTTATGAGTCTCAATATATATTTTGAGGCTAAACACTTTTAAAATTACTTTATTTATTTTATTTTGATTGTATTAGTTTGAGGCATTAATCTTTTGATTTTTCATCAAATATTTTATCCGTAGTGCAATTGATGCATAGATGGCTAATTTTGGCACATGAACAGTTGGCCTTCCATCCATAGGCCAAAATCATCCTTGTTCATTAGTTTGGTCGGCTATTCCTCTAGCAAAAAGCACCTGGATAGTCATCAAAACTAGTAATCCTTTGTTCTAATTCAAAAATGATTCCAATGATGGTACTTGAAGCTTAAAAGTGTTTATGGATATTAACACTACATCTATACATGCCTCAATGGTTCTAGGATGATTTGTTTTAAAATTTTCCAAATTATTTTCATTTTTAAATGATTCTATTTTATTTTCAACTCTTATTTTAAATTTTTTTACTTGATTTTTGATTTTTGATTTTAGTTGATGATCAAGATCAAGTTGTTTGCTTTATATTTAATTTGAATTTATGATTGTGTCTATTTCTTGCTTAATTTGTGTTCTAATTCCTCTTGCTTTATTATGTTTTCTTTTGATTTAGATTGATTTGTGCCTACTTGTGTTTAATTTATGAATATTGATATGAGTTGCTCTTTGTTTATTTTCTTATTTATAGTAGATTTTGTGTTAATCATGTGTTTTTTCTTGTATTATTTGTTTTTGATTTGTGCTAATCATGGAATTCTTAAACCTAATGATTACTAACTTTCCTTTATTTGTTTCATTTAATTATTATTGTCTACTAACCTTTTTTCTCATCTTATTGATTATGATTAGTAATATTTTTTCTTGTCTCTTACATTCTTGTATTTTATACATTCTTATGTGCTTGATTGCATATCATAAAACTTGTGTGCTTTATTCTTAGATCTTTTAAATGCATTTTGCATGCACCCTAACTTGCATCACTATCATTCTTGCATGGACCCTAGATTTTGCATTTATTTATGTGCAACCTATTTGTATCTAAATTCAATTTTGGGCTAAAAATTGTAAAGCCCATTAAAAATTAAAAGCCTAATTTGCAAAGACTTAGTAAATAAGGAGCTAGAGAAATTTGGAAGCTATTGTTTATTGCTTTTTGCTTGAGGAAAAAGAGTGTTTGGAGTTTCAAGAATTTACTACATGAATTAAATCTCCAAAACAGAAGACTTTTGAGTTACAACATTTATTTAGGGAAAATAAATTTTGATAGTATAAAAGGGCAGAAAATGATTAAAGGAGGGACATCTACTAACACACCAATCATCTACAATCAACCAACAATCATTTTCAGTCAATCATTAGCATCTACTATCATTTTCTTTAGTTTTTGCAAAAGCTTTGTTATCTTTTCAATTTACTTTTTCTTTGTATTAAACTTCAAAAAATTAATACAACTTCCATTTAAATTTTCCAATTATCATTATTATTAATTTTAGTTTACATTTTGTGTGAAATCTAAGCAAATTATAATAAAGGCACTTGGGAACCCATTTTTCATCTCAAGAAGTCAGTTTAAATTTGAGGACTCACTCATCTAACATGCTCACACTACACAAAATAAAAAATTAGTGTTAGCACAACTCTGCAAGTGTACTAATTGTGACAAGTAATAAAGTGATAAGTAGAGTATCGTTCTTATTTTTTAAAATTGTATATGCTCTACATTATATACAGAATCACATGTATTAGATCTCATAAATTGATAAGAAATTCATTATTATCCATGAAAAATTATTTATTAATAAAATAAATGAAAATAAAATAAAGTGTTAATCTAATGTAAGCAAAAAACATGTTAATATTAGTAACGCCAATCCCCAGCAACAATGCCAAAAACTTATTAGCACAACTCCATAAGTGTACGAATCATGGCAAGTAATAAAGTGATAACTAGAGTATCGTTCCTATGAGGAAAGAGTACTAAGTACTAACTATCAATCAATTTTCCTTTGCTAGCACAAATCAATATAAATTGCAAGAATTGAAATAAATAAATTAAAATAAACTATCTACAATAATTAATCTAATTAAAACAATGGGGATAAAATAAAGATCGAGTTTATTTCACTAGTTAGAACTTGAATTACGAAATTATGTTAATCCATTTCATTGATCATAATCAAGGTAAACCACTAAAATTACTTAGAGTCTCTTTCGAGATCATCTAAGAATACCAAAGTTAATTACAACTTATTTTCAAGGTCACGTCAATTAACTAAGGCTCATTAAATTTCTTAGCAATTTATTGATCCCCGAAGGATTTGCTTATTTTTGTGATCAAGGTTCCTAAGTTTTACAAGTCTACAAGTTGATAAATCATGCAACTTTTATTATCTCTAATTTACCTAAAAACATGCAAGCAATTGAGCCCTTAATTGAATATAAGAAATTAAGCACAACTCATAAAATTGATTGAAAATCAAATCATTAATAAGAAATAAAAATCCCAACACATATTAACTTGCGACTCCAAAACCAAACTCTAATTAATTTAGCTATTTATAAGAAAAGAAGAAAAAGTAAAGATAAAACTCATTAAAAGCATGCTTCAGTCTTCAATCCTTATTAAAGTCTTCAATTGCACACTTTGCCTTCTTGGCGATAGTGTTCGCCCTCTTGAATGGCTCCCTAATAGCTCCTTTATATCCCCTTTTATAGGAAAAATTTAATAAAAAACCTACTTACACTTGAATTCTTAAAAAGGAAGTTTTCTCTGAATAAGAATGATTCTCCCTGATAAGGATTGAATAAAAACCCCTTTTTATCCCCCTTTAATATTGCAAATTCAATGGAAGCCTAATTTGACTTAAATTTCCAAGTTTCCTTCAAAAAGGAATATTTTTCTACTTGACATAGCCTAAGCATGGCTTAAGTATGGCCGTGTCACATCCTCACTTTTACAGCATGGCTTTAAGCATGGCCGTGCTTAAGCCATGCTAAGCTTTTAAATTTTCTTTAATTTTGGATAGAAGCAGTCATAGTTTCAAGCATGGTTGTGCTTAAATTGTAAGGTCCTTTGTAGATTCTTCAATTTACATAGAAGAGGGCACAATTTTGAGCATGCTTATGCTCCATCCCGTGTTATAACTCCTTCAATTCTATAGCATGGCTATACTTAAGCCATACTGTTTTAATTCTTCTTTTAGAACCTGACATGGGCATAAGCACTCACATGTCATGGCTATGCTTAGCATTCCCTTACTATTTTAGGCTTCCTTTTCAATCTTTCCTATAAAAAGGGGAAATCCTTATAAATATCAAATAAAAACTCTTAAATAAACTAAAAAATAAGAAACTAGAATGAAGGTCCAATTTAAACAAATGTCTAATTAAACCTAAATTCTTCCTAATTATTACTAACTATTTATTCAAAATTTATTAAAATTCAACTCTAGAATATGTATAAAATTACACTCAACAATTAGCCAATAATATTTTGGGACACTATGTGGGGCCTATTTCAATAAGATGATAAAACTTAAGAATGGAAAAGAAATATCCAAAGTTGGAGATTCAACCAACAAAACACCTAAAGAAGTAGGTGATGGACATTTAAAAGGCACTATGGTGCCTCATGGCCAAAACAAGGATGAGGCACCCACTAACTAAATAGGTCAAAGGTTAAAAGCTATCGATGTTACTAATAGAGGAAACACCAATTCTTATGCTGTTATTGTAGAGGGATTAAAGGTCTTATAAGATGTAATACCTTAGATGATTCATTCTCTATATCAGTCTAATAATTCTATCATTAAGGTTTTAAGAAAATGTTGCAGGGTGTTATACAAACATTTTCCAAAATGAATGAGTAGGTATCTAAATAATATACTGTATCCAAACTAGTGGTGGCTCAAAAAGAGTCTAGTAATTTTGCCGAAATTACTCTAAGAGTTTAGATGGTTATAGATGAAAGGTATATTCCTCCACATCAAAGGGATGATATTGGGCTAAATAATAAGATAATTTCTCATAACAACTCTTATGGCCAAAATGGTAATAATATGAATAATTAAAATCTTAACCAACAATTTTTTGGTAGGACTAATTAGGTTTTACAGCCAGGAATGTATGAAAAGGAAGGAAAGAGCATGGGGGGAAATTTTCCTCAAGGCTATATGCCAAATCCCCTGGCCTAAGTGCATTTTCCTAGGCATATGTGCCACCTCCCCAAGCACCAAGGGTGGGACTTGATCTAGACGCTGTAAGAGATATGGTACAGGAGTTATACAGGCTAGGTCTGCATTAAGTTGGCTGTCTAAAATTTCATAAGCCATACCCGGATGTGGTTGATAGGGATAATCTTTATCCTAGAGGCTATCGGGTTCCTGAGTTTTCCTTGTTCTTAGGAGAAGACGAACAATCAACACTGGAGCATATCGCTTGTCTCACAATTGAATGTGAGGAGTTAGCAAACTATAAAAATGTTCATAATTTAAAATTAAGATTATTTCCTAATAGTTGGATATAAGCCGCATTCACTTGGTATACAACATTACCCAGAAATTCTATTCTTACCTACAAGAGATGGAAAGGCAATTTCACACCCAATTTTTCATAGATGAACTAGAAATTTGCATAGTTAAATTGTCTAGGGTGATTCATAAAGTTAGGGAGAGCGCTGAACTTTTCATTAAAAGGTTCAAAAGGATGAGGAATAGATGCAAGATTTTGCTACCTAAGCGTGAATATGTCAAAATGACATATAGGGGCTGGACATTGAGCTGAGAATGAAGTTTTAGGGCATGGAATTCCATGATTTTTATGAACTCACTGCTAAAGTAAGCAAATATGATGAGCTACTCAGGGAAGAAAATTAAAAGAGGAAGGCTTCAATGGGCATATACTTCTAAGAAGTGTCTAATGTTGAAATTGCTATAACAGACTTTGCAAGCACAGGATCTTATGTTTATTCACTGTTGGAAAAGAAGACTCCAAAGGCTTAAGAAAAATCATAGGGTTCTAATCCTTAAGTTCAATACACTTTTGAAATTGTAAAGACTGATAAGGTTTTTATTTCTTTCTTAAGGAAAAATTCATTAAATTACCACCTGATCATAAAATATCATAATAGAGGAGCTAAAAGGGAGAAATTATTGTAAGTATTACAATTCTTACAATCATTCCACTAATGCTTGTTGGGTGTTTAAAAATATGGTACAGGACCATATCAACAAAGGTGTGTTAAAGTTCCCAATAAAGAAAAATGTAATGCTAATTGAGGAAGATCCATTTCCCTTGTAGCAACTGTTAATACTATCAATGTTGACCTTAGAACTTATCTAGATTTAAAGAAAAAGCTTAAAGAAAGTGAGGAAAATTGGGATACTTTTGGCTAACCCTCTAGAAAGTTTGATTATAATTGAAATACTCTGAGCCTACTTTAGAAAATATTCCTAAAGGTTAATAATTCCTTTTAGATGAGGAGATGAACGTAGAAGAGAAAAGTGAAGCCCAGAAGAGAAAAGCAGAGACCTAGGCCAAAACCATCACACCACCAA